>JAODTR010067145.1:0-16187 GCA_025399935.1 Amblyopsis rosae
TGTCGATTTTATTGAAAATCAGTATTATCCCAGGGTAGGCAGTGCCTACCCTGCCTACCCAGAGTGCACGTGCCTGATGGACATGTTTACTCTTGGCTTTCCTCTCTGCATCAGGTGGGTCCAGCGGGCTCTCAGTTCGGGATCCTGGCATGCCTGTTTGTGGAGCTGATCCAGAGCTGGCAGATCTTGGCCCAGCCCTGGCGGGCGTTCGTCAAGCTGCTGTGCGTGGTGCTGTTCCTGTTCGCCTTCGGCCTGCTGCCCTGGATCGACAACTTTGCCCACATCTGCGGCTTCATCTCGGGTTTCTTCTTGTCCTTCGCCTTCCTGCCCTACATCAGCTTCGGCCGCATGGACATGTATCGCAAGCGCTGCCAGATCATGGTCTTCCTGCTGGTGTTCGTGGGGTTCTTCGCCGGCCTCGTGGTGCTCTTCTACGTCTACCCAATCACGTGCGAGTGGTGCGAGCTGTTCACCTGCATCCCCTTCACGGACAAGTTCTGCGGAAAGTACGACCTCAACGCTCACCTCCGTTAAAGCACGTGCGAGGAGTGGGGTGGGGTCGTTGGTCGGGGAGGGGCGTCAGGTCAAGAGATCCACGTCTCTACTCTGCCTGTGTTGCCACTGGCAGTATGTTCATCCCTCCCTCTGTGAACAATGAAGATGTGCTTGTGTTGTTTTTCTACTCTGTCACGATAAAATAAATACCCCCCCACCCCCCCACCCCCTCTAAGACTTAACCTGTCATCACCTTGCTTTTCACTGGCAATGTCCTGTCACTGTCCAGTAGGTAAGATGTAGGTGTGGCAGTTTTTTAACCTCATAATAGCTCACAGCTAGCCTCCGTGTGTGTGTGTGTGTGTGTGTGTGTGTGTGCGTGCGTGTGTGTGTATGTGGCACTCGGTGAGAGACGCCAGCACTGGTACAGAGATTTCCTCCTTTTTAACATTCACTGTCCAAATGTAGTTTTACTATTATTATTATTATTATTATTATTATTATTCAGGCAAACGTAAAGAACCAGGGACAAAAACATTATTACCTTTGGTGCCTTGTTAATAAATGTACCAACTACTGCCATATTTTTGTTACATTATGCTGAGCACACAAATGTTTCACTTTGTTTCTTCTCAAGAAGTAATGATTGTTTTAACTGTGGTAGTGTTTTAGCTACCCGTCTACTGAATACAAGCATAAAAAAACAAAAACTAATGTTGATTTGTCTTTTATCGAATCATCAAGAATTTTTGTGTTACATTACCTCAATGAAATGTTATACACACACACACACCTTACTGTTTATGCAATAAAGAACATAAACAGTTTTAGTGCCTATACATGATTTAACTAATACTTTAATGTCATAGAAATAGTCATTATGAATCACGTACAGTAAGAAATGAGTCCAAGCCTCTGAATTTATCACATCAATAATTTTATACCCGTTACAAAAATAAAACAGCATTTACAACCCAAATGGAATATTATTGTGGTAGTAGACATTTTCTAATGGATTATTCCCATCATTTCTCAAACAAACCCTTAAAAAACATTAGATGTTTGAATACAATGTGGAAACAGCTGAAGGGAAACAAGTTGACAAATGGCAAACAACAACCTTAATTAGGAGAGTGTTAGCTTTCTGAAGCTATGGGCCATTGTTGACGCTTATGCAGATTCTAGTTCTTGTTCTGCGGGGTGGGTACTGAGCCTCTGTCCACAGGGGCTCCGGTCAGAAGCAGCTCCTCCCTGCCTGATGCTGAGCCCGGGGAAACACCGCCCACTGGTGCATACAAGCCCAGCCCCTTTCTCTCCACCTATTAACGGTGCAGTGACAGTCATCGCCGCCCTGCATTCTGTAACCTCGTCGCTGATGGAGGGGGTGGAGGAGGAGGAGGAGGAGGAGGAGGAGGTTAGATCAGTGTGTTGTCGCAGGCTGGGTGAAGGGCGTCAGCAGCCACTGTTCCTCCGCGCGTAAGCCTGCCCTCCCAGGGTGTACTCCATCTCCCGGAAGCTCATGTCGGCCACAGAGATGGCTGAGGGCCCCATCTCCTTGAAGCCCGCCTTGAGGTAGAAGGGCACCAGGAAGTCCTCGCAGATGAGCAGTGCCCGGCGTAAGCCCGGCACGCAGCGCAGGTACTGCAGGTAGCGCCACAGCAGGATGGAGCCCTTGCCCTGCTGGCGACACTGGTGGTGCACGGACAGCACGTGCACGTGCACGGTGGTCGTGCTCGGAACGTGCTGGGTCATGGCATCCTACAAGAGAGGTACCCAGTCAGTTAGTGATGACATTCACTTTTAGTCACCTGACATTAGGTCACTTAGCAGACACTTATCCACAGCTACTTACAACCATACAATATATATACAAAGTATATTAATACTTCATAGGGAAGTGTAATCATTTCATTTCATTCATTCGTCATTTTCAAGTGTGATGACCTCACCTGAGCTAGTCGTTCCTTGTCCCAGCCAGAGCCAATGATAAAAGCTACCAGCTGTCCCTCCTCGAACCAGCCTAGGGACAGCTCAGGACACTGGCCCAGGAAGTTCAGCACTTCATCCAGGGCAAGTGGACACTCCCCGGACACAGAGACAAATGCTGAGACGGGCAAAAGACACAGATTTTATATGATTCCTGCGTTCATCATGTAGGCTAAGCGCTGTCTGGTGTACAATAGCTACATGGCTCCTCCCTGTTAGCTTTCTAAGTCACATTCAGTTCACGTACCTTCTCTTTCAATCTCAAACACACTGATGGCATCCTGAGGGTTGAGGTTTCTGAACTCACTGGCGGGCAGGGTGTGTCTCCTCCTGTTCCGAGGGCTCGCCATGCCGATGGGCGTCTTCAGGAAGAACGGTTTGAGGATTGGTGAGTTGCTGACCTGCTGTGTCATGGTGTGTGAAATACAGAAGACCTGCGCCTCTGTGAGCGATACACGTCTCCCCTTAATGTTGATTATTTTGCCTTCTGGTATATTCTGGGACGTTGAGAAATTAGTATGCTGGCCAGTTCAGCAACTTCTAGAACAGCCACTCAGTTCAGGTCCCAGTAGAATACAAGCTTGCCTACAGAGCAGTGTTCGGTGGTCGCGGCTCATTCTACAACTTGACAGTGGCTATTCTGGACCAGTACGGTAGGCAAGGTGTCCAGTGTACAGGCTTGTCGTTCTCGTACCTCTTGCCCTCCTCCACTTAGTCTCTCTCTCTCGCTCTCATTCTCTGTTGCTGTCTGAGCTCACAAAGTGGTTTTCTCCCAGCGTGATAACTTTCTTGGCACGTGTTCCCTACAAATCCCATGGTGTCATAACCTCTCTGGGTGCGTTGCATGTGTGTTGTCTACACTGAGAGGAATGATGAGCCCTTAAGTATTTCGTTATGGAGTCATTGTCATAAACCTGCCATAGAATATTGTGCTGTTTAATTGTATGTTTTTTATTGACAATTGAGAAATAGAAATTAGTTTTCCATAATTGTATTATTTTTAAATATACCACTAAACCCTAATTAGTTTATATAATAATCATACAAAACATTATTATATTCCTCTTGCCTCTGGAAACACTGGAATAAATGTCTGTTCTTTAGTATTAGAGACTTTATAATAATGTGCCATTATAGTGTACAGTTCTGAGCTATAACTCTGTATTGTAATTGATAGTTGTGTGTGTGTATATATATATATATATATATCCTTGTTGTTTTAGTTTGCTGATATGGACCCAAGGGTCTGCAATAAAGTGGAATTGATTATGTGAACAAACTAAAGCAATTTCTAGATTAACATGTTGTATGTACATCCCAGATAAACTACTGTCTCGACCATGGACTATCATGTATTACAGGTCTCAACATGACCAACGGGGATTTAAATGTGCCATAGCACGTGTTTGTGGCACATGCACTCAAACCCCCTTACAGGTGATGTATTTAACGGCCTCAGATACACGAGGGGTGGTGTGTCTAGATGCGCTGTCAGCCTGTCACGCATGCTTTGGGACTCCAAGAGCATGTGCAGCTTTAGCCAGGGCAGGGGCAGATTTGTGTGGATTGTTTTTGTGCCTTAGAGTCTACATAGTCTAATTAAATGAAAACGCATTTGCTTTGAATGTCTGGAGGTAAACCTGTTTGTTAGGTTGTTTCAAACATCAATAATTGAGACAAAACATTTTATTTACTTTAGTTTTTTTAACTTACTGGTTAGTTTATCTGACATTAACCCCAGGGTTATTTAACATATAACATTTGCATTCTATGAATACCATGATTAGCTGGCTTCTCCTTTCCATATTTGTGTACTATTTGGCTATGATGTTTGTGTGACATCAAATGTACAATGCTATGAAAGAAATATTAGTTTTTTTTTTCCTTTTTATTGTTACACACATGCTGGGATACACACAAAACAGATTTAGATTTTATAGGGAGTCGCAAACCAACTGCTTTTATCCTGGATGCCAGGTCAATAGTAGTCAGCAAGGGAGCAGGAAGGCACAGTTTGATGTTGAAATGGCACGAGGGAGGGGGAAAAGACAACCATGACACGTTTGAGACACCCTATAAATTCACATGCATGAGCTATTTGACGGATAACACATATTGCATTGGTTGCATTATTTCAAATTAAACAGCAGTCGAGTACAGTAAACAAATGCAAGCTGAGTTAAATGCATAATTGATAGAGTATTGTTGTAGACATAAAATTGTAAATGAAACGTTAAGTTCAATATTTATCAAACACAATTACAATATATGCTGTGCCTTGCAATAGATACCTAAAAAGCCGTGTTAGCTTTCAAAAAGAAAAAGATTATGTTTTCTATGTGAATAAGAATACATTTGTCCAATGTGATAAGCAGCTATATCAATTCAAGGCACATATCTATATGATTTACAGGTCAGGACCAATGTAAATAAGGCATTGACTGCCAGACAAAGGCTTAAAGCTAACCTGCAACTATATCACACAAGCTGATGCAGTTATTGCCACAAACAAAAGACTAAAAAGAACAGCCACAGCTACAAAGCAACAGACACACTGTGCTATACACAGTCATACACGGAGCTGCTTGTTGAAAGCTTCATCAATCTTTGAGTTTAGCTGTAAAGATGTGAATCTCCTTGGGCCTGTGATCACGTGCATGTAGCTGAATCTAAATTCATGGCTTCAATAACAGAATTATTTGCCATTTATTACACAAGAATACAGTTTTGCAAAGAATTACACACTTACTTACAGTTATGATACAGAGATAATATAGACTATAGACAAAAATATTTCAGCATATACACTTGTGTGGAATGGATTATAAAAGTTTTCATTAGAGCACAAAATCACTTCAAAGATGGACACAATATTTTTGATTTGCATTACATATTCCAAATCAAGTTAACTTGAAAATGTATTAGTCTAGTTACTGTGAATAAAGTCTCTAATGTAATGTTAAGCAATAGGTACGAGTCAAGTTAAGTGTGCTTAAGAACCACCCTGTTAGGTAGTGACAATATCTGTGCCATCCATACTTCCAGACTACGACTCAATACCACCTGAAAGTCAAGGAAATATTCACCAAAGCAAGAAATTGTTTCATGACATGTTATATTATACATGACCCAGAGTAAGGTAGAAAAACAATCTATGCCGGGTTTCAATTTTCAATCACGTCAAAGGAAGCAATGAAAGAAAAATAAGAAAAGATTCCTTCTTTGTCTGTTTGAGTTTGAGCAGTACCATTGTTGGTGTTGATGAGAACACAGAAGATTGAGTTCGAAGGTCGGTGCTGTACAGGGAATAGCTAATGGATGGCTGGGCCAAAGTTAAGAGCTGAGGTTATCATCTTCCATATGAATGCTGCTTTGAGGACACAGGAGAGGCTTGCTGGAGCTGTTGGTGCTCTGACTTTTCAGGCTCTCTGTAGATTCAGATGAGCCTGTAATAAAGACGCTATAGGTAAGTGGAAATGGAGCGTGGAGCTTCTCAGTGACTATGTTGTCCACTCATATCCACAAAAGGGTCAGACATGTAATGTAGTATGTGCAGTTGCCCTTTAAAGTATATAACTGAAACCTGGTACCCAAGCAGAAAACAGTAGTGTTGAAATTTTATTAGCTAAGCCTTAAAGTTGCAATCCTCAATATTTTAGCTTCAACCACTGAAACACATTTTTAATAAAAAATAATCTCATATTAGGAGGATTGCATCTTTGTTCACAACCTAGCAGTAGCAAACGTACTACTGTAAATTATTTGGCTGATTTGCACTATACACAATACCCAAATAACAACAATAACAACAGATAATTTATCCAAGACATCAGAGTTACTGAACAGCAGTGTTGTAGCCTTCTAAATAACAAATTTCACTGTATAACAGGTTACATGAATGTTTCTATCTGCTTGCATTTATGTAGCCTACAGTAGGGGGGTGTCCACATTAAATGGGGGCCTAGGGGCCTCCCCCATGACAATTTGAGCATAAAACACTTAATTTCCTGCATTCTGGTTCATTTTTATGTAACAATGTGTGCCTTTTCTTTATCCTTATGGTGTTAATGTCTTTATCTATGTCAAATGTTGCTGCATGTACCTGACATCTCTTGTAGGCTATAGCCCGCACTGCGTCTCCGGGCTGCCGACTTGTCACTTAGCTTGGGGTGCACCATAGGCCTGTGTATTATGTCTTTTACATTTGACAGCAAAGCTTGGAGTGCTCGTCTCCTCATTTTTTCCCCACACGTATCTATTCGCCTGCCCTGCACTCGATGTATTTGGATAAGAAACTAAATGAAAAAAATATCTCATACACCATCTTCCATTCGATTCGATTGTGTGAAAACTCTTGGGCAAATCAGATCTCAGCATAAAGAAGGATTAGTCCAAGATGGGAGGGGCCGCTCGTATCTCCCCTCAATATTGAAAGTTTTAGTTTAGCCCAGTCTGACAAACACACAGCCGTAGCGATGCGCTGCAGATGCCTGCAAGCCGGTCAGCCCAGTCGCAGAATGTAAAGTAAAACATAAAAAATGTAAGGGAGGCTTTACTTCTAATCACAAGAATTAGGATTAGACATTCACCGGGCGGCAATGATTATATGATTATATTCCCGCACTTGTGGTCTTGACCGGCCTTGAAGTAAAATCCCGAGTCCTCTTGGTCCGAGACAAGACAGAGTAAAAATGCGGTCGAGTCCGAGACAAAAAATACCTTCAAACGGTGGTCTCGAGTACTACAACACTGCTGAACAGGGTTTAGATATAGCAGAAGATCTGATAGAGAAGCAAGACAGCCTGGAAGACCTACCTACAGTCAATCACACAGTTACTCCTCCATACCAATAGAGCACGAGTCAGGACCCAGAGCTGCCCAAGAAAAAGGCGGGCAGACATGAAGGTACAGCAGTAAGTAAACAAACGAGAAAAGACAACACACATGGGTACACACAGGTTAGTGGCAAAGGGCGGGAAATGACACACACAGAGAGAGAGAAAAAAAATGCAACCATTATGGAGAATACCACAAGTATTGCACATGTAAATAGGAGGCACAGTAGGTGGCCAGAAAATGAAGACACCCTCACAGATAGATTTGCTGTAGTTCAATACCAAGTCCTTCTTGTTGAGGATAGCATGTTTACCTGTTCAGGCCGCTGACAAGTCATGGGTTTTCAAACTCTGAGTCATGACTTCCCCAATAGTGGTTCATATTCACTAACTACGAGCCACATAAATCATGGAAAAATATATAAATATACAGTATAATATGAAAACTATGAATGAACACCATTAACAAAGTATAAACGTATGTCTATTTCCCAATGAGAACTCATAGGGGACGCACCTCAAGAGAACCTCAACAAAAACATCCTGTGTCCAATTTGAAAACCACAGAGATACGACTTCTAAGCGACCATCAGGCTGTACAGTACAATCCTTCCGACCTTCATCTGAACTAATACTGCTAAGTAAACACTGCTATGATGAACACATCTTACTGTTTACAAGTCAACACATTCATCACGATGCTATAGTTGCATTTAAACACATACGCAGTAAATAAATAAATACACAGCTTCTATACTACACAAGCTCTCACCTTGCAGAGACAGGTCCCCTGGTGGGTCACTCTCTGTTTTGGTCAGACTGCTGTGCTCACTGCTGCAGTCCTGCAGGATCTCACCTCCCGAATGCACGTCCTCTGTGTCCCCAGGGGAGGAGTGAGGAGGTGATGTTAAAGAGGAGTACGCTCCATGCGTTACAACAAGCCCAGCTTGATGCAGAGAATACTCACCGTCGTCGGGAGACAGGGGCTCTGCTACGTCCTCTGGGCCTGTAGCCTGGTGGGGGGAGGGGGGAGGGGGTCTGTTATATACTGTTATATATGAAGATCCCCCTTTATGCAGACCAGAATGCTGTGTTCAAATAAATGCCCAGCGAGTCAAAGCAAAATGTGCCACAGGGTTGACACACCCAACTGTTCCACTTGTTCTCCCATAGAGATGAATGACGTTGTTTGCTCCTACCTCTGTGGGTGCAGGACTGCTGGACAGCAGCGGGTGTGGCTGAGCATCAGACATCTCAGACAGCTTCTCCTCGTCCTCCTCCTGGATGGGAGAGGACGGGGACCTCAGGGTACTGCAGGGACACACACACAAACACACAGGATTAGGATGCTCATAGAGCCCAGAGACAGTCCACTAATGGTTACCCAGGTGGACTGTACAGGAGCAGCAGATGGAACCTGTGGTGTCATGCTTCAGAAGATGATAAAGTAGAAGAATAAGGGCACTAGCTGGGATCAAAACTAAAACGTCTGTCTCAATAATGCAGTAGATGGCAGTGTGGTCTGACAGGGCTGTTATTACTTTGTTATTGGTGGTTAGTGGAGTAGCTTGTCCTACTCACGGGTTCCATGTACTATTAAATTCAAACCAGTATGTATCAATCCATGATCAGTGGTTTAGTCCGTATGCTATACCCCTCTAACTTGATGACATACATCTCTTCATTTAATGTTTAAATGGTAAATGGACTGCATTTATATAGCGCTTTACATTTTTTGCCTCACATTCACCCATTCACACGTACATTCATACACCGATGGTGATGTCAGCCATGCAAGGAGACATCTGACCACTAGGAGCAGTTAGGGTTAGGTGTCTCGACACCTTGGTGAGGAGTTTGCGGGGTTCGAACCAGCGAGTTCATGATCACCTACGGCCCCGCTCTACCACTGCGCCACTTGCCGCCCTGCCACAGTAAGTGGCCAACTCTTGAGGTCAACACAAGTTTGTGGCATATTTTGTGGCTGTTGCAAAGTAGCAGAACATTATCTTAACACGAATACGGCACAGAGAACCCCGGGTTACAGGACAATATCTACTAGTACAGAGTGGGGAAAAGTGCCAGAGGAGAGGGAGTAAAGGATTACCTGTCCGGCGACTTGCTGACTTTGCCTTTCTGTAAGCTTCCGTCTCTTAAATGCTCCGGGGAGCTCAGCTGCCGGCCGTCGCCTCCAGAGAAGTTAATGTCGTCATAAAGGGGGGCGGAGGGGATGGTGGGAGACACCGAGCGCAGACCGTTGAGTGCCTCCAGCAGTGAGATGGGTTCGAATCCAGGAGGAACGGAGTCAGAGCTCTGCAGAGAGACAGCGTTTGTGAAATCCTCACCTGACAGCTGACGGGCTGCAGTCACAACTTCACACTGCATATGGGGTGTATAGGAAGTGAACTATTTGGACGCGTGATCAACCACCTGGAACAAAGGGCTGGGATTTCACCCCTTAAAAGTATTTTCCCCTCTTTAGACATCTTGCCTTTTAGTTTGGTCTTTTTTTTATGTTATTGTTATTTGTAAATGCACATTTCTTTTATTTATTAGTTGAAGAAATGTATAACTAGTCTTTGCTTTTCTTAAAGCACTTTGCATAATTGCAAAATGCATATGAAGAAAAAAAACAAATGTTATATAAAAATGTTTTTAAAAAAGATACCGGTATGCTTGCACACTTGCACTACACACTGACCACCACTAGGGTCCTACAGTAACCGTGACATTACTATGGAACGTACAGAGTGTTCATCGTGATCCATGGTCTGAGCCAAGACAGGGCTGAAAGACACTGGTGACAGAGCTCCGGGCTTTTTCCTCACAGCTCGGATCTGCAGCAAGGCCCGGAAAGCTGGGCAGAAGAAGGACCATATGAAATAACTGAACACGTTATTTATAAAATTGAGAAGGCAAACGCATTGGGGTCCTTCCCATTTTTTAACCAACTATTATACCGTTGTTAACAGTTATATCTAATCTTATTTATGTTGTTTTAACAGACTTCATTAAATAAGAAAATTCCATTGTATTTCCAGGCATACAGAAATAAATGATAAAATGGTAGAAATGGCTCCTCTTACGCAGTCTGCATATGGGGCAGTTGTTGGCCTGGTAACGTAAAGTATCAGCACAAGAGTTGCAGAGACACAGGTGCCTGCAGGGCAAGATGAGTGTGTCTCGCAGGTCAGACAGACACACAACACACTCGTTGCTATTGTCACTGTTCTCATCGTCCGACGGCTGGAGAAACAAGGAGCGTAATTAGCAAGGAGGTTGATGAAGCTTAGCGTGGGGAAGTGTTAGTGATGTGGCTCATCTGACACCTTAGTTTCTTGGTTGTTTTTGTTCTCAATCCCATAGATCTCCTGCAGTAGGTAGCTCACACGATCTACCTGTTAAAATACATTTAAGTAGAATTTACAGTAGGTACTAGGTGTTTTCAAGTGTCTTGACATAGATTTAAGATTTTATTTTATTTTAAGATGAAGCAAGAAGTTCTAGTCAAATTATAAAGCTGTATACTGAAAATTATACTACAGAATTGTGACCAACTCTTAATCTGATAAAGACATTCTAGCATAGCATCACTCAGTCAAACACATTCTGCTATAATATTATCAAATGCAATTATAGGATAAAAATGTGTAAACTCACAATTTGCTTCTGCTTCAGAGGTTTAACCGAGAAACTCCCATCCACATGCTATAAAGGAAACATTTTTATTTTCGTTAAATTAACAAAATACACTTGACAGATTCCATGAAATCTATAATATATGTATTACAATAAAGATAGACTTACTCTCTCAAAAGCTGCTAAAAGTACATGAGCATGGCCCAGGTAATCTACACGAAAGCCAAAAGGTTGGTTAATGATAAACAATTAGATTGCATTTCTTTAGCATCAATGTAAATTTCTTAGCAGGCAAGGTAATGCAACTGGATGCTACTCACCATCTCCTTCATCAACAACAGCTTGGATTACCATGGGGAACATACCCCGGTCCAGGTCAAAGTTCAGCTATGGATAAAAACAATACACCCATTTCCATACTGAATTTAAACAAAAGACGAGCCTACATTGTTAACAATCTTGTTGATGTGGGCCTCTTGTGTGGGAATCCATCACCCCGACTGGTAGACAGATACTTACATCTTCCTCTTTCCACTCGTTGAAGTCAATTTTGAAAGATGGCATGGAGAACTGCTGGCTCACACCTCGTTTATAGTGAACGGTTTCAGAGACCAACGATGGACTCTTTGGATTGTACCTGCAAAGTTCAGAACAGAACTCTGTCAAAACAAAAAGCCTGGGTTTAACTGAACACAAAATGTTTTCCTGTTGCATATCAACTCATTTATAAGGAAAAAAATATATAAAAAATCCCCTGTGGCATAAACAGCTTCAGTATCCATGGTAACTTGTGAATGATGCCTAGTCCTAAGCATCACTCACAACTTAGGACCTGCCACATTATTTATAGTATTCAAAGAATATTTCTATGTGGCAAGATAAGTCTTCTGAAAGATGACTGGCTCAGTGTTATATGATAAAATTACACCATTCTGTCAGTGAATTAAATTTTCTCGCTTGAAGAAACACAATTTAAGATAACATGACATTCCCGATGGACAGAAGATCAAAGATACTGAACAATTAAAAAT
The DNA here is from genome assembly GCA_025399935.1 of Amblyopsis rosae. Classification (NCBI taxonomy): domain Eukaryota; kingdom Metazoa; phylum Chordata; class Actinopteri; order Percopsiformes; family Amblyopsidae; genus Amblyopsis; species Amblyopsis rosae. The sequence continues at coordinate 11,987 of JAODTR010067145.1, forward strand.
TTGAATGATTTGACAATTTACAAAAACAAAGTTTGATCAGCCTGTTTGGGTTAGGGCTTTGTTAATACATGGGCGGGTTCATGAAAACATGCTACAAATAATCGATACATAGTAAAGTAGATGGACTCTGTTGTAGGTTCTTACACTGCCATTCCATTAGAGAATTCCTCATATGCCTGGCAGTACAGGGTGATGGCCACACGGGCATCTGCGTCGAAGGTGAACTCCACACCATACAGAACTTTGGGTTTACCCCCTTCCTCCACAGGTGCATCAGTGTCATCCTTATACCTAGCGAGAAATGGATCCTTACAGTGGAAACTAGTTCATAAAATAGCACTGAACTTTCATAGTATCACATATTAACAACGTTCATCTTACCTAACTAAACGCAAAGAGTCCTTCCTGATGTTGACCAGACTCCTGAGGGTTTTTACAGGCTCATGGGGTGCAGGGGTCACATATGGGAACTGATAAAAAATAGGAATACATAAAAAATATGTAAATATATTTTTTAATTGAAAAATGTCAACAACTGGTATAAACGCACAATACAGCACCACAATATTTGTTTTTAAGATGTCTAGGTTTCTTAAACCTGCACAGGACGGTTTCCAAGAAAGTTTAGGTCCATGTTTTCCCCAAAAAGGTATCCCTCAGGATGTGGTGTATCAAACTTCTCTCCACCCATGAAAAAGTGGCTGGCAAAATAATTTCCTAGAGAAAAATAATGCACTTGTTAGACAAAAATAAAATAGAAAATAAAACATTACATAAGACATAATTTGCAGAAACCAAATTGAAAGAAAGTCATGCAATGGTTTGTAAACCATTCAAAATATAAATGTTGTTAAATTTTCTGGTTCTGCATATTTAAAAGTAGGTCTAAGCCGAATATGTTATTGTTCTGTTTTACATGCGGTACATATACGTTATATATTATCAAATTTTTGTTTTTGGGGGGGATGGGGTGTCACAATTGGGCTAATTAAAACTCCTAGTGTTCTGTATGTGGTCCTGTTTAATGCTGTCAGTCAGAAGTTGACCATACTGCATAGGCCATAATGAACCGAGCAGCAGGCTCTACTAGCTTTGGGGTAGAAGTAACCCCATGGTTAATATACTATACAGGGAAACCATATTCAAGGCTTACTGGAGTAATATCAGTAAATCAACTAACTCTGCACTCATATGGAGTAAGAACTGCAGCAATATATTGATGATTCAAGGCTGCATTTTAATCACATTAGTATATAATGAGCATGAAGTGATCTTATGATCTGTCTGTGCAATCTACAATGTAGCAGATTTCTGCAACACTAAAGCAATATTGTCTGCAACCACCAGTGTTAATAATTCCATGCCTATATGGCTGGTACAGTATTGTATGTACCGTAAAGTGGGCTACATGCTCGTGTTCCTGGCGTTCGTTTTGTTAGTAAACATCGTCTTGGAAAGACATCTCCGTTGTAAAGTGATAACCAAAAAAACATTTGCTTTCGTTAAAATAAGGATTGTTGAACACTTACCAGACTTTGGTGGAAATCTATAGGCTGAATTAGCTTGGATATCAATATCTTCAACACCAGCGATTCTGCGACTTAGAATGGACCCCATCTTTCTTTGGCTAGTACCGTACTGCGAGCTAGCTTTGCAGCTAACAGATCACCAAATACCGTACCGGTACAAACGACGTTACTCTATTCGAGACTACTACTCGGATTATATTAAACACAATAGTGTTACAGAGTACAAACGTTATTTCTGAATAAACATTTTACATTTTAAATATGTTGTAGATGGTCAAATGCTAACAGGAACTATAAAAGTACGGCAGCGCTGTTGTTTTGCCAAGATTGTATACAAATGAAGCCGATTGGCTCTTCCCATACATGTTCTGGGCGTTCCATTTTTAATACCAGTCAGCCAGCGCCGTACAGTGGCAACACTAGATGGAACACGTCTGTAGTGGCTAACAACATATGGCCCAGACTCCAGGATCTATTGAGTTATCATTTATCTTAATAGATGGGACAGCACCGCGGTAAACATATATATTACAATGGCTATCTTGAGAACCTAAACCAGCGGTGCTGCAGCTGTGTGCTTCTCCACCTTCTGGCTAAATAGTGGGGCTGGCATTTCTCATAACATCTCATAACGCAGGTACAGGTTTATATATTACTGTATTATATTATACCTTACCACACCCTCTCTGAGACTGCGAGAATAGCCTGTCACTCTAGAAGATTGCACACACCGGCCTCATGGTGGCACTACATGTAACACAGTAATAAATACGGACTAAAATAATTCTGATATTATATTACAATTCCATTTGTTTTCCCCCACAGTAAGGTTGGCTGATATTTTGACTATTTATCCAAGACATTAATACAAATTAATTGACAACAATCACTCAATACATATTTTTTAAACAAATGAAATAAAGTCAATATTCGGTTAATGTAGGCTTATGGGGCCGCATACCAAGGACGTGCATATAACCCACCATATAACTATATAAATGGGCCCCACCCTCCATTGAGCTACTAAAAGCAAATCTATTACGTCAGTTAAAAGCCTCGCACGACGGATGTTGACTATTACCAGAAGGCTCTAGCAAAACGACTTTCGATTCACAGTCGCTCACTGCCGTTACTGGTATATTTCAAGTAACGCCAGGTAAACTACTGTTATATAGATAATTAGAGATTGTATAAAATATGATATAGCTATAGACATTTGTTTTATTTATCAATAGCAATGACCAATGCAATGCTTTGACAGTAGTATGTTATTTGCAACGCTAACGTTAGCTAACACAGTTAACTACGGTACGCTGACTGGTTTAGAAGAAGGGGTTAGCATTCACGTTAATTTAACATGTACGTTAGCTAAGGGCTAAAAATACCCTTGTTTGCTAAGTGAGCTTGGTTAGCTACGGTAGCTGACGGTCACTGTTCCGCTACTTCACTCTGGCACGGGTACGGTACACAGCTAACGGTTTGAAGTTGATATAACGTTAGCTACCGTACCTAATTGCTACTGACAACCCGTAGCTAGTAAACATCACCACGTCCACTTGAGGTCATTAAATACTTAAATTACGGTACCTAAAGTGACAGTAATAGTCGAGGTGGGTCATACAGTATAAAATACATACGGCCTGTAACCGTTACAGAGTAGCGAATGACACTGTACTGTACGGTACTCGTACAGTGTCATTCGCTACCGTAGACTGTTAGCAACACTGAAGTGAAAATGGTGTACTTCAACAAGTCACATATCTGTTTACAATTTGTGAAAACGTATATGTTACAAAGTAATGTATCTCAGGCTTTGTCATTCTTGATAGAACAAGTAGGCTGTCGGATCTTTAAAACAGTTATTACACAGATTTTTGCTAGTGTAAAATATACCGTACCGTACAGTAATCTGATATGTCAGTTTTTGATCTGCTTACAGTACCGGTACCGTACAATCGTGAGGAACGAGATCCAATGGATTTAATAACAATAAAACATGTTCCTGTATCTTTTGAAGACTATAATATAACATGTTGAAATTTGTGATATGTTTACAATTTTGTCTTGTCAGCCCTTGCACTGATGTTCGTTGCTCTCTGTTCAGCAGTTTATTTTTCTTTTAATGCATATTAGGCTTATCTGATACTGTATTTACTACTACCGTACAACGGTAATGCTGTACAGTACCTGTAGCTAATCTAAAATAGACTGTTAATGTTCTCTTCAAGTAACTATTTGGCGAGTCTCTCATTTGCAAATTTGCCATTCTCGTTTTGTGTTATTACAAATAATCAATGTTAAACTTCCAACTGAAATTAAAATGTTGTACTTTGGTGAAAATCCCTGTGACCAGAAATAACATTAATTAGAATATTTTTCACTCCAGTGCAGCAACACTATTAGTATAGCAGGCAGTATACATGTTTGTACCTGGGCCTACATGTTATGTTGTCTGCTGATCTAATTAGTTCAATTTGACCAATCGGATTAAATTATTTTAGAATTGGTGGGCATTCAAATATATTCAGTTGAGAACAAGTAACATTGTTATTAATAGGTGTCCACACAGAATACAATTTATAGTAACAGCATACAAATCTCCTCTCCGGGAACCATCACCTTATCGTGGTGGAGAGGTTTGTGTGTCCCTATGATCCTGAGAGCTGTGTTGT
>JAODTR010067156.1:0-16186 GCA_025399935.1 Amblyopsis rosae
AGGCAGTTCTGAAGGCGAAAGGGGGTCAAACACAGTATTAGTATGGTGTTCCTAATAATCCTTTAGGTGAGTGTATAGCCGCCACATTAAGAGTCCACGGCACATCCTTTAAAATGTAACAGTGTAAATATACTGCAAATGTAAAACAAATTACTTATTATTCTAGAAATTCAACTCTAAAATTACATAAATCACATGTAAGTGCAGTATCTTCAATTTCTTCATAGTGTAAAATGCTAAATTTTCCTTGCAGTTTACATACCTCCAAAAAGGACACTGTTATACTTCTTTTCCATGGGGATCCCAACAGCCTCTCTAAAGCAGTCCACCATACTCTGTAAGGATTGGTACACCACGTCCTGTCCAGCGAGAGAGCGACAGGAGATAAGAGGCCGCGGACAAACCAACAAATATAAAGCAGGAGGCACGTCGGTATGAGTCAGCAGCAGGCAGAAACAGGCAGCTGACTGAGACACTAACTTGATAGTATGTCATTGGAGAAAACATTCAGACAAAGACATTGTTTAACGTGCATGCATGAAGTTATGTACCGAGTCTTTTTAGTATTTCAGGTTCAAAATGCAGCTATTCAGACAAAGACATTGTTTAACGTGCATGCATGAAGTTATGTACCAAGTCTTTTTAGTATTTCAGGTTAAAAATGCAGCTACGGAAATGTTAACTTTTTTGTGTTTTCTTGGCCGAGCACTGGACTAAATAACACTCCTACATACCAAGTAAAGGGAGCGGAGATTGTTCCACATTCCTGTATGTGTGTGTGTGTATATATATAAATAATATGGAGACTCAAACAACTAACTTTTATAAATCAAGATATTATGATTTCTAACAAAGATAGCAAAGGAGAGCTCCTCCAGCTGATGTATAACTGGAGGAGAGAACTGTGGGAGCAGGGGGAGGGGCAGAGAGCAGTGCTAGTCAACCCACAGGTGCAGGTGAATTTGCGGTTGTCACAGTTCAAAGTGAACCACTGTTTTTCTACCACTGGTGGTTTAACCACACGAGCATTTTCAGAAACAAATTGAGAAGACAATGTAGAACATGACAGCGTCCATATTACTTTCGCAGATTGTAATCATACGTTTTAGTTACTAAAAGACAGGGAAACCAGTACACTCACTTTGGACATTATTTCTTGTTTACATAGGTTTGTCTTATTGGACCTAAACACCCAAGTCTTAATTTATGCAGTGTTTACTATTATGCAGCGGGCATTTTCCTGGACAATGACAAACCTGCTTTTGCCCATAGTGGTCTAGAATAGATGGCAGAAGAGGTAGGATTAGTGTAAATCCAAGCAGGTCCAACAGAAGAATGACAAAAACAATGTTGATGATTCTTGAAGAGAAACTGCTGTCTTCCTCTTCAACCTTCTTGACTCCTGTCATCTCTGCTACAGATCGCTGTTCATAAGTACAACAAATTAGCGGTTGCTGCCTGGAAACCAACCGTTGGTTCAGTCTGTCCGACCTATACGTTACATGAACCTGGTTAAGACCAAACCAAGTGATGAAATAGTACAAGGTTCTGCTTTTGTTGAGCTATTGAGCAACGTATAAAACGGCACAAAACATAAGAAATCATAAAGGTAGTTATAGAGCACATTTTAGTACAGTAAGGAAAATGTGCCAGTACTGTTACGCCTATATGATCTTACTATAACTAACCATAAAGATACTGGAAAAAGGTGTGACACAAGGAACGAGGAAACATTTACTTGTATATCACCAACTTTGATTCAGTTCTCATCAATACATAATTTCAAACTGGGTTATATACTGGGTAATATCCAGCGATTAATACATTCTAATTCACTTCGTCATAAACCTCAAACTGGCGCATCTTCAACGCACCGTACAAGTTGGCCTAAGGTACCGTACAGTATGATAGTACGGTAATAAAAACCTAAAACCTTACTAAAGCAGGCCAGTTCAATTAAACACTTAACTATGTGAATGTGAATATAGGCCTATTATTACTCACATAAAAATACTTACAATTATTGCGGATATGGATAAATAAGTGAAAATGGTGAATTCAGACTGAACCAGCTCTCTGAAGTATTTTCTGTACCGTACACCAGGAAGCGGTGTCCTCTTTCATTTGGAGGACTTGACGTGACGTATCAAGAGCCTCCTCCACAACAAACGTGCTGGATGCTGTCCCGATCCCATGTGCGCCCGTACACAAGTCAGAAGTGGACCCATACAACAGTATTACGGGTGGACCACTACTCTTCACAATCACAAATTTTCTAAGAGCTATTGGATTGGTGAAATCACTGTCCCGTGAGCAACTTTCATAAACCTGTGATTTTTTGTGCTACTAGCTGATTGTTTAAACCTCCTATATGGAAAAAAAATAAATGTCTGGCATTATAGTAGCAGTTATCTTTATATACATAGGACTACAAGCCTGTACAGTGAAGTGTTTGCTTTTCTTTAGTTTGCTAAATAAGTGAATCAATTCAACCAAGTACAACATATTAACTATAAAACTTTATTTAAATGTATTTAAAACTGTGGAATTTAGTAAACATAAAAATACAGGATAATACTTTGACAAAGATTCGCTTCCCCACTGTGTTCTCAAGTGTAGAAAAATGTCTTCTCTTAAATGAAAATCACAACAAAACAAACAAAAAACAAATTCTTCTCATTTCAAAAATCTCATGTCACTCATGAGAGCATTATCAGGAAGATGAAAACAGATGCAAGTATATCCTACATATATTAAACATTTCTCATAAATCTCATGAGAGCATTATCAGGGAGATGAAGATGAAAACAGAGGCAAGAGTGTTCAAGATAAACTACATTCCATGCCTTTTGATGTGACGCTCCAGTTCAGAGTGGGTCATGAGGTTTCGTCCACAAAACTTGCAGGAAAACACTTTGCCATCCTTGCTCAATGGAAGCAAGTCACCTGCCCCACCATCCACGCAGTTATTTAGATCTAAACAACAAGAAAACAACAGCTTGTCTGAATTACTGCAGTCTCTCCTGGGATCAGACTGTTGGCTGTTTCCATAGTTACTTCCCCCAGTTTCATTCAACATTCAACAAAATACATGTTAGCTTGAACTTGAAGTACATCTAAACAATCAAATAAGTAACTAATGTAGGTTTAAAATCATAGACTTGTTTTATAACATTTGCCCTTAAACATTTTTATGGCAATTCAACAGAAAACATTTTCTTTCAAGATGCATGCTCATACGCATGCATGCATATACATACATACAACACACACTCATACTACTCAACAAAAAACAAATGACTGGAGTGACAGTTATCAGTTATGTGTGAAGTCAGTGGCACCATCACATTATCTTTTCATTGTTTTAAATATATATATATATATACATGTTTTTTTTTAAAGCACAATATAACTGTTAGGTAACACAGAAGTAAATTGCCTAGCCACTCAAGACACTTACTGTTGTGTTCAGAGGAGCTGATAACGCCCCCCTTGATATATTCATTTTCAAGCACCGGCATCTCTCTCTGCGCTTTGGTTTTCAGCTGTCGCGGTGACAAGCTGTCTTCATCCTCCTGCATTTCACTTTGTCTCCGCTTGACTCCCAACAGAACCACTTCGAGTTTACTCTGCTCTTGAAGGCTGCGGTTGGATAATGCTTGGCAATCTTCATCTAGTTCCAGGATCTGACGCAGTATGTCCTCCTCCATCTTGGTCTCGGCCTTGGTTGTGGTGCAATTTTCTGTTGCGTTCCCGTCTAGCGACAAGCCATTTTGTTTTTCCAGAGCAACTTTCGCTTCTCCTGGTTTGCTTTGGCAGCTTGGTTTATTGACAGCTCGGGTGTCCAGGTCTTTACCCTGGGTAATCTGCTGGATAGCACTGCACTGCTCTACAGCGTCCGCTCTGTTCTGCAGTGCTGCTGCAGTACTTAATCGTTGCGGCTCCATATTTTGCTCTTTCCGGGGGTCATTTTCTGCTGAGACCCCTGTGTGGTTCTCGCTACTTGTGTTAGTCGTGTTCTTGTTCGTTCCGACTTTGTTCACGAGCAAGAATGCTTTTGTATCTCCCACTTTCTCCACCTCGCTGTCCTGCACGTCTGTTTCCTTGTGGGCTTGGGTTTCCTTACCTTCATCTTCGCCAACCGCCCTGTCAACCCTCGCCTCCAGCTGATCAACGTTGATCTGGCCGACCAGCTCATGATTCCTCATCACCTAATGGAACAAAATACAATATTGGAAAATGTAATTACACAGCCTGATTCAGAAGAGAAAAATTGTTTTAGATTCATGATTTTACCGTTTTAGAGCTCATGAGCAAACGTGTATTAGACAGTTTTTTTTTTTTTTTATTTAACCAGGAAGTACCCGTTGGGATTAACATTTTATTTTTCAAGAGAGGACTCTCTTGAAAAATACATTTTTCAAAACATCTAGTTCCAGGATCTGGAACTAGATGTTTTGCCAAGACGGGCATCAGCACACATAACAGTTACAGACAGAAAATACTAAAAAGGTACACAATTGTAAGATCACAACATAAAACACTCAATCATTAAAAGCACTGACATCTTATTAATAAAGACCGACTCCAATTCTTTCATTTTCGATTTAAAAGCATTTCTGCAACATATTCCATGCTGAGGGTGCAAATACACACAAATGCCATTTCCCCCCCATTTTTGTGCCAGCATTTGGTACAGACAGCATGAAAACGGTTAAAGGTGCCTTTATAAATCGTGTGGGAGCAAACCAAGGACGACCAAGTCTACGGGTGGCCAGAGCAGGCCATCCTACCCGAGAATATAGGTCACAGTGGTGAGTCAGAGCTTTACTATTGGTGGTACACCTCAGGGAGCATCGTCGACTGTAAGCCATGTGAAGACAGGGTAGAGGAATGCATACTGTGTATTAAAATATCACCATAGTCCACAGATGGGGCAGCAAGTGGTGCGGTGGTAGGGCGGCGGGGCGACAGATGATCAAGAACTGAGCTGGTTTGAACACCGCGAACTCCTCGCCAAGTGCCAAGGTGTCCTTGAGCAAGACACCTAAACGCTCCCGGTGGTCAGGTGTCTCCTTGCATGTCTGACACCGCCATCGGTGTGAACGCGTGTGTGAATGGGTGACTGTGGGGCTGGCCCCAAATATTCGGGCATTCGTTTGTTGGGTATGTATTCGATTTAAATATTGTGATTCGAGTATTCGTTTTTTTCACATTATGCATGCATGTTTTCCCATTAATCCCTACTGTCTCCATATAAACCCACATGTTGAAATGTAATTGCCTGAATTACATTGTCATCAACACAACTGATTGCAATTGGCTTTGTTTGTAAGAGAGCGAGGTTATTCATTAAACACACACTCTTATTGGGTAATACAGGAGGAATCAAAGATTATTTCTGTTATACTTCTTAATTATAGTTGAGTGTTTTTAATGGTGTTTTTGAGAGAGTATTCAAATACTCGTTCGGAAATATCAAGTATTCGAAACCTGTAAAATGGTATTCGGGACAGCCCTAGGTGAATGTGAGGCAAATAATGTAAAGCGCTTTGGATAAAAGCGCTGTATAAATGCCGTCCACATACAGATAACAAAGACATTCCTGTAGTAGAGCATCGACAGTTCCGTCCTCCCTCACCTGATGCTTATCACACAGGTGTGCCTCCAGCTCGCTGAGCTGAGTGCAGTCAAAGTAGCACAGTCGGCACTTGTATGGCTTGACGTCGGTGTGCTTCTGGACGTGCAGACGCAGGGTCTCGGCGCTGGCGCTCGAGAACGTGCACTCGTGGCAGCGGAAGACCATGTCCTGGAGATACCGCGACAGCTTGGGACGACGCGCTTCTATCGGTATCACACGCTCCTCTGGGAAAGACAACAGAACACGCCGGTCAGTTGATTCAGTCAATAAAATAACTGAAGGGCTAAGGCGATGACGCCTCAGTGACACCACCTACTTTTTGAAAACTGGTTATTGCAGCGTGATTGACAAAAGCTTGCCATTCGCATGGATTGTGTCTAATGTCTTCATTAACCTACCACGATGAAGCACGACGTGATCTATCATGTTGTTTTTGTTCTTAGTCTGGTAAAGGCAGAGAGGGCATCGCAGAACTTTCTGATGAGTAGGTTTAGAGGGACAGTTGGAATGGCCCATCTCTCTATGCAGTTTCAAGTTTTGCCTGATGGGGGCATGAGAGAAAGCAAGGAAGAATGCTTGATAAACAATGCTTTTAGTAGACAGAATAAAATAAAAAAGATATATATTTAAAAAAAAATATTGCAGTAGCTTACCTCAATCCAGTGAAAAACCAGCAGTCTTTGCATCTGAGCAGCTTCCTGCTGTGAAGGCTGAGATAATGCCGTCGAACACTAGACATGTGCTCCGTGGTGAAGTTGCAGAACTCACAGTGAATCAGTTTGTCTTCTGGTGGTTTAAGCTCCTTCTGCATCCCAGGTGCCGAAGCGCTCGCCTGCGCCACGAGGCTATAGTGATTTAACTGTCGCTGTATGTCTGGGGGCTCCGAGTATGTCCTGTCTATGAGGCAGAAGGAGAAAGCATGCATCACGCCGCATATTACAATTGTATTTCCCCTGTTGTACATCCATGACGCACGCAACTGATGATGAAAAGGAAGGTAAAACAGCAAAACACACAAGGTATTTATTTTGGTACGTAACAATGCATTTTTTGTTGACCGCATATTCAAACTACAACTGTAGGGAAATCCTGGGATATAAGGAAAGTAAGATAATAGAAGATGTTTAGCATAAGATACTTTAAAAAAGGTATCTAAGGATAGATGAAGGTGAAATTAAGGATAGATGAAGGTGAAATGTTGAGGCTGTGATGCAGGATTCCTGTTTTTGGCTGTTCTCTTCCACAATGTTTAGTTATTTTTTTATAATCTATTATTTAATTAATTTTAACTTTTAAATTTGATATGTAGCCTTTGTCATTTAATGTGATAATAAAAAAAAATTAAATAAAAAATAAAAAAACAGGCTTCATAGTGTTGTTAGTCATCTAAAGGATTGCCAGAGGATCGGTCCAGAGTATTGCATAAGGTGCACCAAACCCTGTCCCTCAACCCCCCCTCGAGGGTGAAATGAGCTACTCCATCAGAGAAGAGATGACAAGCTCCCTAGGTTAAAAACTAAATAGGTCCAAAAACACATTATTCCAGCATCAGACTTCTTAATAAACTGTAATAAATGTGTATGTCATTTATGTTTGGTTTCTTTCTGAGGAGCCCCTCAGGGTTAATAGACTACTCTAAACTTATTGTCGTTTTTTTCTGCATGCTTTAGAAATACATACATTACTTGTATTTCCCATTGTATTGTATGCAATTTTTGTAGTTCTTTCAACGTGCTTTCAAAATCAACCAATTTACCCTCCTGAAGGTCTGATGTTAATGTCGAACTGTTGTTTTCACTCTGTGATCTTCTATTAGGGTGGGGAGTGGTCTCAGCAGAACTGCTGGTAATATCTAGACATTCAGCTGTTGAGCAGACAGATAATAATACATTAATTTACCATTTATAATAATACATTTTATTTGAAGACGTCTTTCAAGAAACTTAAGGGCAAAAATGTATGCAGCCACATCTGAACTTTCTGGTCCACAGCCCATAGAAGCAGTTCTAGAATACATCTTGTGGTGCGTTGTGTGGCGAATTGTGTTTTAAAATCTTCAAACTCATTTAGTCAAAATGATGAGTGATAAACAAGCCAGTCAGGTGTGTTTCTGGATTGTAACCAATCATATACAACATATAATGCTACTTCTCATACTATATCCAATCAAGTTGGGGCGAGTGATATAGCATACAAACTGACACTGCACGTTCAGCGAAAGGTCTGTCCAAAATGTTAACAATGCATTTGCTTATTAGCGTCGACATTCATACAAAGCACACTACTAAATAGTATGTTACATTATACTTTCTTACCTTTGTGCTTTCTTCTTATATGTTTTTTTATCAGCCAGCTGTGTGTGGTCCGATGCAAGCAGATCTCACAGCGGAAAGGTTTGACAGAGCGTGCATGATAGCTCATGTATTTGTTTGGGCTGTTAAGATAATAGAAAATCAATACCATTAATTAAAATAAAATATTTGCCAATTAAATTACCACTAAATGGACCACCCCCCCCCCCCTCCTCTTACAGGTGTTTTGATGGCGAGTCTGGCAGGGCATCAGAGTGGTTGAGTGCAGCAATGGCTGCGTGGCTGCGCTCGTGGTTACGCAAACCTGTCAGTGACATAAAGGTTCGCCCACAATCTTTACAAGTACAATCCTTAGCTTGGCTGTATTTCCACAGCTTGTACGGTGAGGACGAAGGATGCGGCAAGACGACTGGCGCCACTTCCGTCACACTCTGTTGGACTAGTTCCTCCGGCGTCTGGACACCCAGCGGCTTTTCACGCTGGCACTGTGGCACAGAGAATGTTCCCTTTACATTTCTGCTCAAGCAAGTAATAAAACGACGAAGAATGACAGGGTCGAACGCTGGCAAAATGCAGGCCACTTACGTGAACAGGTGACATCTCGGGTCGTTTTTCCCCGCCAACTCTCGTTTTATTCGTTACGGCATCGTCTCTCTTTCCGCGCTGCTCGCTGTGATGCTCTAGATGACCACAGAGCTTCCTGACGCTCTTGATTCTAGCATGGCAGTGGCCACACTTGTACAGCGAGCCTTTCACAAAGGTGAAATCCTTCTGGATGTCTGACTTGTGAATGCTAGTGTAGTGGGCACTAAGTGACCGGAGTGATTTAAACTGTAGCCTGCAGCTTACGCACCGAGCCTGCGGAGCTTGGAGCAGCTCCCTGTACTTCTCGTCTCTGCATTTGGCCTTCTTTTGCTTGTACAGAGGAGCATAGTGTTTATTGAATGCAGCTGAGCCATGTCTTCTCATATAGTGCCCCGACAGGTACCTTTTAAACTGGGATGAATAAGCACACAGTTGACACTTGTAGATTACGCTGTTGTTGGTTGCAGGTGTCTGACGTTTAAATACTGGTACATAGTAAGTGAGAAAAGCCGGCTTTCCATGTTTCCGTTTATAATGCTTGGCGAGATAATTTTGCAAGGGAGATGAATAAGAACACAGGGCACACTTGTACACACAATCCATCTCTTCACTAGATGCATTTTTGTGGTAAATATTTAAATGGCGAGTAAGGTCGAGTTTGGTTTTGCAGGTGAATTTGCAGAAATTACATTTCATTGCAGCAGTTTGTTGTTTTTTGAAGAGAGCCTCCAATATTGAGCCCTGACTGCTGTGGTGCCTGGACAAGGAGCGCTTTTTATTTACTGGTGAATGCTTTGGAAGTGGCTTGAGCAAGTTTGGTTTAGATTGATGATGGTCCTGCTCGTAGTGCATTCTTAACCGCTTCAATGATTCACAGGCAACTGGACAGAGTTTGCACCTGTATCCACTGAATCTAACTGGATCATCAAGTCCTTTTTTGTCTTCATACTCTATATTAGGCAGCTCTATTTCATCAGATTGAAGCTTTTCTGCCCTGGCTTTGAAAGAGGGATGCTTCATCTGGCAGTGGGTAAGAACTCCAACAGGACTTGTATTCACATATGTACAGCACTTACATTTGTACACAAGGATGCGTGTCTGTTCTTCCTCCGGTTCCAATTCTTTGTCTAAATCTGAACTTTCAGTGTAGAAACCTGGGTGCTTCATTCCATAATGAACGAGAAGACCATGTTCGGTAGAAAAAAGAGTAGAACATACAAGGCACTTTTGGGGCTCAGAGGTGGCCGGCGAATTTCCTGGTTCTGTTTCAAAGTCAATCGGCATTTGAGAACTCTTAAATGTTGCTGGCAACTCCTGATGGACATCTTTTGTTTCTTCCTTGCTGTTCACACTCAGCACTTTACTACAGATTAAATTGAGGACCGATCCATCTTCTTTCACAGACCAAGGATGAACATTATGGTAGTGACGCGCTATAGCTCGTTTTGAGCGTCCTTTGAAGGAACACGCTCGACAAGGATAGGTCTTCGTTTTCTTCTTTTTAAGTACATGAGATGGGGATGTTTTGAGATTGTCTTGAGATTTAATTCTCTTCTTTTTAGAAGTGGAACTTTTCAGACCAACATGCAGCCGTGCCTTTATGTTCTCGACGCTAATTTTACGGTATTCATGTTGTTTCTGGCAATGCAGGTGGACTTTTTTTGCAGTTTTGCTGGAATAAACACACCACTCACAGTGATAACCTGCCTGTACTATTCCAGCATCAAAGGCCATTTGCAAAATATCTCTAGGGGTGTGTTTGCTATTATGGATATTATATAAATGCCTTCTTAGGAGATACACATGTGGAGATTCGTATGTGCATTTGTGGCATCTCAGTAACCTCACTTTTGCAGTTTCCTTTGAGGCCGATTTTCCGTGGTGACTTGATATTGGAGATTTATTTTCGATTTTATCAAGGGGGTTGAGCACTTCTTTTGAACTTGCTTCTTGATGAGATTTCTGATTTTGATCATGAATCTTAGAAGAATATCCAGTAATTTGAGAGGAATCAACCTCATGTCCGGCATGTTTTTCTTTTATATGATCCATCAACCTATTCAAAGATTTATGCCTATAGTTGCACATGAAGCAAAATAACATGCTCTCATCAACTTTATCCATAAGTGGAAGTGGCAGACCAGAATTAAAAGGAGATTTTCTTCTGTGAGATTTAGCAGCTTTAATTTGTCCACGTATCACTGCAGTATAACTGAACACCTGAGCAGCGGTTCGTTTAACACCTGGGTGGTTGCAGCGTTGATGACTCAATACTCCTTTTATAGATGGATGTCCGAAGTTGCACTTCAGACAGTAAAAGAGGTTTTCTGGATGCTCATAAGCATCAGATATATTTGCCAGTGTGTTGGTTGTAGCCTTGTCTTCATGCTGTGATGTTGCGCTTTCACCATCTACTAAATGTTTTCGAACATTAGTAGCACTTGAATGATTATTTGAAGCTTCACCTTTACTTTGAGTCTGTTGTTTCTGCATCTGAGCAGTATACGCCAATGTTTCTCCAATTGTAAAATGTTGCATGTGTTTTGCACTTTGATGACCAATAACACCTCTGACAGTGTGACTGGTATAATCACAAACCTGGCAGTAAAACTTTGTGAAAGAAGTGGTGTCATATTTCTTAGGTAAAACAGCAGACATGTTGGCATGACACTGGACCTCAGAACTCTGCATTTGCACAGATGTGTTTTGATCATGTCTGGTTTTGTCTTCCACTTCAATACCTAATGAATTCAGTGAGACATTTGAAGATTCCCCATCCTCAAGTTTGGGTGACTTATTTTGGTTTTTGTCAATATCTGAATCCAGTATTTTTCCTTTTTCTGGCGACACCTCAGGTGTAACGCATATGTTCTTTGGAGACATCGAGCATGTATTTTTGTGGGAAACTTGTGATTCTTCCTTAACAGCACATGTGTTAGTATATGATGAACTCTCAGAACTCTCAGAAACTGTTGGCTCAATGTCTGATGAAACTAAAAGTGATTGTTTGATTTGATCAAGTGTCACTCCAGCTTTAGGGTGGGCTTTTACATAGTGGACTAACATAGCAACCGCTGACTTGGAAATGAAAGTGCAGTTCTCACATTGATACAAATCCACATTAATTCCTTTTAATGTGGGACTTTGAGGTGAGGCTGTCCTTTCCATTGTATTGGGTGCTGGAACACTCTTAACAGAAATACTGTCAGATCTAGATGACTCTTTGCCTCTCTTTGCAGAATACCTATAGTACATCAAGGAATTCAATTTTATATATTTTGGGTGTTTTTCTTGGTAATGCTCTTTCAAAGCTTGACAAAGGTGTGCTGTAAATGGACAGACAAAGCATTTAAAAACCAAGTCAAGTGATTCCTTGGAGAAAATGTCAGGGGTGCCAGGGTGGCTCTCTGTATAGTGCTTCTTGAGGGTTTGTGCATCAGAAAACTCAACTGGACAATCTAAACATCGGAACGTAGCACTCTGATCCTTCTGATCTTGAATGTATCTCCATTTACACCTGATGTAAGGGTGGACATCCTCATAATGGGTAACCATGTTGTGGCTGTCCACATTAGTGTAATCACAGTGTTTACAATGGTAGGTCTTTGGGCTGTCTTTGTCATCCAGGTGAGCTTTGCCATCCATTTCAGTTTGAGTAACTTTGCTTTCTTCTTCACTGTCACTAAAATCAATAAGAAAGCTAGAGCTATGTGAAACTTTTGATTTAATTGTTGTAATTTCCACCTGAACTGGGTCTTCCTTGTACTTTTTTGCCTGTGGACTTTCAGAGCTTTCAGTAGAAGTTCGCTTGCCGATTCTGCACATAAATGGTTCTTTTAACAAACGCAGGTCAGATTTAGAAGATGTATGGTCAGTGGTGTAACTGCGGTCAGGCAACAGAAGATTGTAGTCACCTTGTTTGCGGAGGTCGTTTGAAGAAGTTGCAGTTATTTTTAACACACTGTTATTTCTTCGTTTGGAGCTTCCAGGACATTCCTTCAAAAAGAGTGCTCCTTTAGCGTCATTTGGAACTGTTGGTATCTTTGCTGATTTCAACTTCATTGCTGGAGATGTCACATTTGATTTAGATGGTGTCAGGTAATCGGTTATCTTTCCCGATTGCTTAAGGTAACTTCTCAGGTCCTTTAATATGGGTTTTGATGTAGTCTTGAGTGTAGAGGGACAATTGTTTGCCTTTTGCTTATGTTGTGACTTCTGTGGTTGTGACGGTGAGGCAAAATAATCATCTGAATTTGAATGGTGGTGGCTTGATTCTACATTACTCCCGGAAGATGCCAAACCAATATCGTGGAGAGCGTCGGGCAGAATGTCCCCATGTGCCTTGCTGACGTGATCCAATAGGGCAAGTTTGGATTTGAAGGTGAGGACACAGTGACTACACTGGAACAAATGTGGAGACTGTGAAACTTCATTACAGGTCAGATTTGCAGTAGAGTGCTTTGAGTCTGAAATAAAATAAAAAAAACAAACTCACATACTATATTATTGTCATCTGGTATTGCACAAGATGTGGAAAGTATATCATTTATGTTCAAATGGAATTATGCAAACTCTATTATATTCAATTCTCATTTGGGTGTGTGGGATATTCTAATAGTAAATACCACCTAAAATTAGGTAAATTTACAATGTTGTCATTGATTCCATTCTAATACGCATCTTAGGCAAACACATGGGTGAATCATATTGTAATACACATATTCCAATGTATGTGATGGGGTCCATTCTCTCAAGTTTAACTAATTATCAGTTATGGTTCAAACTGCCATACCTTTCTGCATCTCTTCATGTAGATCCAGAATCATAGTTTAGGTCAGATATTCGACAGCTGAGGGGTTGTTTCAGAACAGAATGTAAATTTCATAATGTATTGTCATACAATTTTACCTCCAGAACATAATACAACCATCCATTTTTCAGATACAAAACAATCGAATTATTGTCATATTACAATCGCACTGTCAACATGTGAACAGACAAATAAAATATCACAACATACCCAATTAATAACAAAATAAATTAACAAAAATAAAGATTAATAAAATAAAATAAAATTTGATGTGATCTTACTTGCATGCGAGTTGGTTATAAGATAACTAGTACCGTAACACTAAAACCAAGAAATTTAACAAAAACAGCAGCTACCGTACCGTACATACTTTTCAGGACTATCCGACATGGAAATGACATTACATCTCAAGATCTTAATGTGTGCACATGTCGGTGTACATATATGTACACTTATATGCGCTCAGAAAGTGATATGCGACATTAGGAACTACAGATTACCAAAGTATAAATAGTACAGATCTTACCATTTTCCCGCGATTGCTGCGCTTCGTACAGTGCTGTCCGACTTGCTTCCGCTTTGCTAATAAATCGATCCTGCAACTTCACAATCATTTCCGTCTAAGGACGTTTAGCATTCAAAACAAGTTAATAAAACCGATACGATTGTTTTTGTCTTTCATGAAATGCAACAACGCCATCCTTACCGAATACACTGCTAATACATTTTTACTATGCATCTGCAAAGTGTATTAACATTCAACCAAGTCTTGTCTAATAACCGCTAAACCGTATTATATGCCGTGTACATGACATACAGAGTATGTGTGAACAACAATAACCAGACCCCTCTATCCACTTTTTGAGTGTTTTTGTTTTATAGACTACGATATTATTAGTGTGAGAACCCTGCGTTTATTTGCTTAATGGTTGCTGTTTCCAGCGGACTAATTTCCGCGACGTACCCGAGATGATCGTACATCCAAATATTTTATAGATACATGTATATCTCTAGTACACCAGAGATGAGAGAGATTATTAGATAGGGACATTATTTGATATTGGCCGCAGTTTATAATCTTTATTTCCGCATCGCTGTAAGTTTGAACATCCCTAATACAGGTATCTATTGGGAAAGGTGTGCCTATATTGTATTTTAATTACATTAATAAGAGTCAACATAACCTTCCATGCTGACACTCCCTGTCTCTCTGGGTGCGTTCAGTGTAATTAACGTTTGCTACGTTCAATGAACTTTATAGAGCAGAGGTGGTTCTTCATCATCTTGTGAATCTACAGCTGAATCACAATAATCGACAACAGTGTTGTTGTTAGGCATGTGAGGTTCAACATAGAGCCCGGCTCCTCTCTATTTTGCAACCTGTTGTTCAGTCCACTACCATTCGCTTTCATTGAACATAAAGACAGCAAACACAATTGTCAGCCAAAGCAAACTAGCCATATGCCTTTGTTCGACTATTGCATTCCACAGAGACGTGCCTTATTTCAGATGTGAGAGTTGTGGGAAATGGTTAACTGACATCAGACACCATGTTGACCAGCCAGCTCACTTGGAAGGTTTTGAGGAGGTTATATCGTGGGGCCTGCTTCTCCCATTTCCCGCCCCGTCTCTCCAGCAGCTCTTTCCACACTGAAGGAAGGACAGAGCGCTGGCCCAAGTCCAGCAACCTTTTATTATATAGAGCAGGGACGGTGTTCAGTCCTCTATTCAGACTACAGGGCGCCGAGGAATCCAGAAGAGCGTTCGGTGTGTCAGCCGCCGCTGTTGTGAATTCAGCACCATCAACGGTGCAGCCATACCTCAGATTGATGAGGCTGGATAAACCCATTGGTTTGTATGGTTGTTATAATCATTATACAGTTACATTTGTTTTTCTGTTTCTGTGTGTATGTAAACAT
Organism: Amblyopsis rosae; assembly: GCA_025399935.1. NCBI lineage: Eukaryota > Metazoa > Chordata > Actinopteri > Percopsiformes > Amblyopsidae > Amblyopsis > Amblyopsis rosae. The sequence goes on from JAODTR010067156.1 coordinate 15,268, forward strand.
AATCAAATAACATCTCCATGATCGCTATGGTTCTCCTGTCCTGTCCCACCAAAGACATAAAGCAGCAGATACTAGTTGGTGAAATTCCATTGAGAATTCCAGATTTACATAGAAACCTGCTCATATAGACCTGCTCCTGGTTTGTATGTGCTTCATGATGTTCTTTGTCTGTGGGATGTAGGGACATGGCTGTTGTACCTGCCTTGCACCTGGAGTATCGGTCTGGCTGCGGACCCCGGGTGCCTCCCAGACCTCGGCCTGCTCACCCTGTTTGGTACAGGGGCGCTGCTAATGAGAGGAGCAGGCTGCACCATCAACGACATGTGGGACAAGGATTTTGACAAGAAGGTAAGTAAGGCTGCGTGATTATGGAAAATAAAAAAAATCACGATCATTTTGGTCAATATTAAAATCACAACTACTCACTGACTTGAGAATGATGTTGCAGTTACTGCACTTGAAATGAAAGAAATGAACAGTAAAAACACCTTCAATTGTGACATTTTCCTTAATGCTTTTCCCATTGATCTTTCACTTTCACCCCTGGGATGTGCAAAAGTGGACGTGCGCATATAATTCAGAACACAACAAAATATAAGAATTTACTTGCAAAACATGATGTGAAAAATAATCATTATATCTCGATTATATTGTTTTTGTAATTGTTAGAAGACAAAGTTTAAATCACGATAAAAATGTGATTAATTGCACAGCCCTAAAGGTAAGCAAACAAACCAAAACACTCCCATAGCATTCGACAAATGAAATAGAAGGACATTGACCTGACTCGCCAGGTGGATTGGTAGTCACACGTCCACCCAGGGAGCCGTCTGTAGAAACTGTGTAGAAAATTGTGCTAGACATTTTAGATATTCTATTTAGCTACATATTAGATCTTATAATGGTTGTGCTTGAGAGA
>JAODTR010067177.1:0-16181 GCA_025399935.1 Amblyopsis rosae
TTTGTGTTACATGAATTTGTATGAAAAGTGCTATATAAATAAAGATTGATTGATTGATTGATTGATTGATTGATGTGCATGTGAGAGTGCGTGTGCGTGTGCCTGTGCATGTGAAAGAGAGAGAGAGAGAGATTTAGTGTGAGCGTGTACATCTTATTATGTGTGACCAGCCACATGGTTTAGATATGGCCCTTTTCCATTGCCTGTGAAGGCTCGGCTCAGCAAGGCCAGCCCAGCGCTTGAACATTGCATTTACATTACAACCGGGCTTCCCGTTTGAAGGTGTGTCTTTAACTGATGATGCGCTTATCTTGAGTAAATCACATTTAAAATATGTGCCCTCTTTAACACACTGTCAATCCATCCATCCTCTCCCGCTTATCCGGAGTCGGGTCGCGGAGGCAGCAGCTTCAGCAAACTTCCCTTTCCCGAGCAACATCATCAAGCTCTGACTGGGGGATCCCGAGACATTCCCAGGCCAGTTTTGAGATATAATCTCTCCACCTGGTCCTGGTCCATTATTTTTGCATTGTCCAATAGTGGCAGTGATTTGTCAATATGGATTTTCTGGCTCTCATAGGCTATATTTTACTTGCCATTGTAACATCATCCGTGGATGACTGGCGACCATGCCTGAATGACTACACACATTATAGGATCATTGTCCTATATGGTGGAAACGGGCAGCCTGTTTGTCAGACATTGATTATTTAAACGTATCCAAGACTATAAAAAAATAAGTAGTAAAATGTATTTTAGTTGAAGCGTATGTCTGGGGATTATTCATACATACATCGCATTGAGCTGGCACCATTGGGGCGTGTCGAAAATGTACAGCTTATACAATATGAATGCCAAAATAAGCAATCATTCGTCTATGTAACTGTGTCCAATACACAAAACATAGTTTCAAAAGCAATGTTGTGTAATACATAGATTTGCTTAAAATAAAGGTTTTTCTATGCCTTGAAAGTTCACTCTCCACATGAGTTCCTGGTTGTTGTGTCTCTCACTACTTCATGCAAGTAGGCTACCCGACCGATCTTCAAAAAAACAACAAACTGTAGAATTAAGAGAAACGCTAAAAGTTTAGGCTTAATAATGTGTGGCACACCAACTTTGTCTGTCTGCCCCGCTAGGATTGCATAAATGAAATGAAGCCTATAACGTCACACCGGCTCACTTAGGCGGACCGGCTCACTTTGGCCCCACTCCAGAGCAGGCCCATCTGGGGCACAGCTCGGTACGACTTGGTGCGGTTAAACTGGTAATGGAAACGCAAATCAGTGCGGCCCGGCTCAACTTGGCGCGGCCAAATGTGCCAGTGGAAAAGCCTCATTAGCTGCTCTGAACCTTGGAAAAGAGAGTTGTCATGCTTGAGGAGAGTTTGCATGTTTCTGCTGAAAGAGTACTACTATATTCTCTATCGTTGTTGTTCTTGCGCCAACCTGAAATATAGCACCACCTTCTACACTTTTCAACTGCTTCCATTGTTCCCTGTGTACCAACCTTCTCTTCAACTTTCTTATTTTTCTACCACATCTCATATATTCTCTAGGCATTCTCCTCTAGCTGTGTCAGCGGTGAACCGGCCCTTCCCTAGGAGTTGTGTAAAACCATACTTTATTGGCAGAGAATCTGCCTTTTAAGTAAAATCCACATTTATACGTGTTGTCTTGGCACACAAAAAATGGAGAGATACACCAGATGTATTTGTATCTCCCAGGAATTCATAAAAACCCTAAGTTCCTTGCAAATTAGATAAATATATTTAGTTTGCCTTTAGCAAATGCTAACCCAGAAAATAGTGACTGCTTCGCAGAAAGATTACATGATGCAATGCTTCTTCTAGAAAAAGTCCTTTCCATGTCTGCTGTAATGGTATCACCTACTTAAGCTTTTTTGCGGTTTATTTTGAAGCAGTAGAAGAATTCCTAGACCAGATGGCCCGGCTTAATTCCTCTTAGACTAATGTTTTATTTCAAAGCAGCATGGAGGCAAGAGCAGAACACCTTTGCTGTACTAAGTGTTACCTGAAGAACGTCAGTGAGCTGTCTGTTCGAGGTGTTTAGCATCCATGTCCTCTGGTCGTTAGTCATCAGACGTTTCCAACTGACATTAAACGACCATAAACAGCAGAGATGCTAAAGAATGGAATAAAGTTGTAATGCTGAAACGCATTTGCATGCATGGACATCACACACATGCGCACGTACTGTACGCAGGCCTTATGTGGTTGATCATGCCATGTTGTTTGAGTTCATTCTGGATTCCCGAATATTTAGGTAGTTTTGTTGTTGTTGTGCTTTTTCGTTGTCCATGTCGATCGCTATGGTAACAGCTGAATGACATGCATGAGAAGAGCCTGACCGTAACGCTTTATGATTCAGTCCTGAATGCAGCCTCAGTGTCCCATTTAGACAGTGAATGAGGCCAGCACCCTTTGATATGCCAACACAATGAGTTGATGCAGTAGCTTCTTCATGTCTGTGTTGTTGTCAGTGACTTGATGTATTCATATCTCAATAAAGCCATATTGGGAGACAAAGCTTGTCTGTATCTCAGACATAGCTCCTTTAACTTGGCTAATAGGAACAGGTTATTATTTCCTCATGTGGAAGCTGCTGTAGGTTTTGAACTACAGCAGTGAACAGCAAGCTTCCCCTCTTAACCATTCTGCATTTCCCCAAACTGCAGGATTATACATCTACATTTTCACCCCTCTCCCCTCCCACTTTCTCCCCGCCCCCCTCTTCCTCTCCCAGCTCTATAAACCCACTGACCCCTGTACTTATTTGCTTAGCATAGGTGCTGGGCTGCATAATGTACTGTATATGCTATGGAACTACTTCTCTGTGTGTGTGTGTGTGCAGTGTTTCAATGTGAAACTCATTCAACCTCATAATGTCATTTCATGATTCCACCTCGAGCGTCACTCACACAGCCACAGAAAACCATTGGCGCTGTACTGCATGTGTGTATATATGTATATGACTGTGTACTTTTAAGTTACCTTAAGCACAAGTACCAGAGTACACACCTACATTATAGAGCATACATAGAGTATAGCACAGTACATTACAGTATATGCCAGACCTCATGCTGTATGTTATGAAAGTGAAAGGTGAATAGATGAATGTGTTAACGGGTCACACACAATCCGATAAGATGTCTTTCTCATACACACCCATTTCTCACATGGGATAAATTAGCCGGCTGAGGGATATGAGGTAATACCTAAGGGATTAGAACTGTCTCCACTAAAAGACCACATTATACACACACACACAACCTAGACCATTTTATGGCCCTGGTAAGACTCCAGACAGCAGAATAGGTCAGTTGGAGACTTCTCTATGTCAGGGAGCTTCTCAGGTTCAAAGATCTGAACCACAACCAATGACAGTATGTTTACAGGGAAGCTAATGAAATGTCTCGTGAAATATTCCATTCTAATGAGTACAAGCGTATGTACCGTTAAGTATCTCATCGGCCATATTGAAGAAATACTTCACCTAAAAATGACAACCAGATAGAGAATTACTAAAACCTTCCTGTCTGTTTTTTGGGGTGAAGTATTCCTTTAACATAGGCTACAGTACATGTGTGGACATTGGATTTACATTATTTAGGATGTAGTACCTATTATGCAGGATAGGGCAGTCTTTCTGTCTTCCTTACTGTGAAAAAGGTTTGTAATGAAAAACTACTTTTTGGTTACAAAAACTCCCATTGTACCTTTTGAACTTGCTATCTATGCATTGTCTAATAATGTTTAATTATTGCATCAAAGTATGGGCAGCATATATGTGGTTAAAATGAAACCAGTAGCTAACCAATAGCTAGCTGGCTTATACGGTCGCAGTTGCAAAATGTTATTATTAAATTATTGTTAAATATTTTTGGGACAACGTTAGTAAGCACACACAAGTTCAACTTGTGGCCTGTCTATCCCTAAATGATGGGTTGAGGAATTTTCACGGGATAAAAAAGAGTTTCTAGGAATTTGCCAAGCTTCTTTTAGAGGCTTGGTCTTAGTTGTTTTTTTTGTGAGTATGTGCCAGACTGGATTAGCAGAGACAAACGTCGATGACCACAGGATTTTTGTCTTCTCTGTGTTTTTGCTTTTATTTTTAGCGTCTAATCTACAAGTCAAGATGGACGGAATTTACCCTCCTTGAGTTTTGGTCGATTTCCTGGCCTAGATGTGTGTGTGTGTGTCTGTGTCTGAGTGTGTCAGCATATTTGTATTTGTGTGTGTATGTGTGTGTGTGTGTGTGCATTTCTCCATCTTTTCTGTACGTTTGACCATGGTTTTATGTTTGTTCATTATGTAAATAGCGTCCCACTTCCTTCTACAAAAGCAGCTTGTATCAGCATTAGGCTACATTTGAGTTCAGACAGGAGTCTGTGGTGGCTGAGGTGGCCAGCGGGGCTGGATAAAACAAAGGGCAAAAGTTCGCAGAGAGGTTAGACATGTGATTGACTCTTTTCTTTATACAGTAGAGTGGGCCTCATTATTATCAGGCATGGCATCTCTGTAGATACGCAAACAAACAGCTATCTGTATTTCTCTAAGTCTTTACTCTTTACTTGTAATATTGCTACAATTCAAATTGTATCTACCCAAGTTGAATACATGTTGATGTTTCATTTGAGACAGCGTAAAGATAAAATATTTATTAACATAGCTAAGTATACAATGTTTTGTGAATGTGCAATTGCAGCACATGTATTTCTGTGTTTTTGCCGTTCTTCCACCCCCTCACTAGCTCTCTCTCTCTCTCCTCTCTTTTATCCCACATCCTTCTCGACATGGTCCCATATGAGGGAACGTTGAATGCCTGCCATCACTGTGCGTGGTGGTGGGTGTACTGGCCTAGCTGGGACTGTGGGGGATTTAGGTGCAGTCTACTCTGCACCAGCGGTTGACTGCACAGGCAGACAGGCAGACAGACAGACAGGCAGGTAGGCAGGCAGACAGACAGGCATGCAGGCAAGCAGGTGGACAGACAGGCAGGCACACAGAGCAGTGACTGTACCATGATGTTGCCTGGCTAGTGGCTACAGATGTACCTTTGATTTGTTAAGATGTGTGTGTTTTGTCTGCGTGCCTGTGCACGTGTGTGCCTGTCTCACCCAATATCTCCTGCCTGTCTCACCCTATATATCTTCTGCCTGTCTCACCCTATATCTCCTGCCTGTCTCCTCCAGGGCCGGTGTATCAACTTCACCAGGGTGAAGGATGAGGCTGCGGCGGCCAAGGTTTCTCCTCGCACCCCCATCCACACCCCACCGCCCACCCAGCTCCCTCAGGACTGCCGTCCGCTGATCACCACCACGGCACCGCCGCACCAAGCCAGCCCGCCCTCCAGGGCCCCCCCAGTGGCCCTGAGCCAGCTCCCCCCGGGGCCCCCGCCAGCCCGTACCCCCCCGGGGCTGCCCTGCCCCCCGCCCTCACGCCCCCCGCCCAGCCTCCGACCCTGAGAGTGGGGAAGGAGGTGGGGGGGAGAAGGAGAGAGAGAGGGAGAGAGAGGGAGCTGCGTTCAACATCTCTGCTTCATTAGCACAGAATCACAAAACTATTTTTATCACTTCCCTGCCAAAGATTCTCCTTCTAGTGTTTCTGAGGGAGTAACTTAGTGCTGATAACATGCATTAACTCCCTCTCTATGTGTGTCTATGGAGAAGCTCAGCTCAACCTGCTTGCAGTGTGTTACTGCATTTACATCCATATGCCTTATCCTTTTCAAATCATGACCGCCCAGATTCTGTGTAGGTTTAATTCACCAAGCACCACTTGGTAGCCTACCATGCACACACACACGCACACACACACGCACACAGTTGGCCATGCAAGCACCCCTTGGCTTGATTAATTACTCAGATTATTGTTGAATTTCAGGGTGGACCTTTTGTGACTTGAAAAGTGTCGTGATTCAAACTTGTGTGTATGCACCAGTATTAAAACATCTTGTTTTATGCAGGCTATTGCCACATGTAGTGCGAACATGCATACTACCTGAGCAGAATTAGTGTTTTGCCACATCACCATTTAATCCCTTATTTAAAAGGAAATACTTTGAACCTAGTACGCATAAGCATGCCACGTTGCTGTGTGCATACGGTAGTTTTGGGGACCCATTTTAACTCCAGTCTGCCCCCTCTTGGCAATCACCGCATGCTACTCCGTCACTTCACTTTCTCTGGTATATGCTTGTTGATACGTATGGTGAGACAAAAAGTTTGGCATGATATTCTCTCTCTTGCAGAGATGGACATAGAATGGCAGGTGGCTGGGAAGAGAGGCCATGTGATATATGTGAGATCAGGGATGTTTTGTTGCTGGACAGCAAAGGGGGGTGGTGGAAAAAAAGGAATATAACAATGAGTGACATTTTCTCTCTAGTCAACTACTGAGTTATCCGGCTAATTTTTAGACTCAAGGTTAACAATAGGTTGTATTTGTGAATATGTGCAGCCATTTTATACAGTATGGATTGGTTTACTCATCCATTGCTTTAAAAAGAGGTTGCCTTTTCGTGTAAATGTTTTCTTAATCACTTGATAGGTCATTGTTTTAATCCTGGCCTAAAATATGAGGAAACATGTTTGATTTACAGATATATTATTGTTCTTTGGGATTTGATTTAGAATGGACTGGATTTAGAGAGTAATCTGATTTTGTAATTTGTAAGGATCGGAGCATGAATGTGTAATGTTCTAAATCAACATCCAGATTTTATATATACACTTACACATACATATTATTGGGGAAGTGTTAGATTTGCAAATTATGTTTGAAATGCCTTTTTGTATGCTTTGTATTTTTATGGTTTATTACTCCATATTCAATGGATGTTGTCCTAAACGGCCTATTCATGTGGCGGAAATTAGCATACAGCTAAGTAGGTATTTGGTATCAGCGTGCATTGAATGCTGGGCACCAACCTTTTAGTTTTTGTTTGCATTTTGACATTTTTATATTACTATGAAACTTCTCAAAGCAAGCAACTGCAGGTCAGGTTAACAACTCTGTTTATTTTCTTTTTTTTACAACACAAATGGAACTGCACTGTACCAATGTATTGTTTTACATCTTCACTTTTCTCATTTACAGTCACATTGCAACTGCAGGGAAGTTCAAACATCATCTAATTTATTTTACCCCCCACTCGAGGCGTAGAGGAGGGTACCTGAACATTGACAAAGTGTCCAACCGCCAAGATGGACACTGTGCACAGAGATTAGAAATGTAGCCCCAAAACCCAATGCATGCCTACTAGCTTTTCAGCATTGTATTTTGTTGTGTATGATTTCACATACAATTCACTGTGATTGATTGTGTTATTACTGATTATTTAGAGTTCATGAAAAATGATTAAGGATTTTTAAATATATGGAGGAATGTGTAGGCTGATATAAGAAAATTGGATTAAATGGCAATAAATGAAATAGGGAAATAGTTTTATAAATAACCTCTACACAAGATACCAATTTTAATCAAGGAAATATGGTTTGTTATTGCAAAAAATGCACATTGAGTCCATGTCCTAATACCTATTTGGTTGTAATTTCCAAAAGGTATTCTGTTTTCAGCATGCTAATTTGGTTTTGCTGTAGTTTCTTTACTAATTGTCTACAGCAGTTTAAATACAACGTGAATAGTTTAAGTGCAACACAAATTCTACAGTGGCTTTATAAGATGTTTCTCTTAATTATTTTTCATGAATGATTTCCTGATGTCCTCAATGTTAGTCATATGTATTAACAGCCTGATGAAGCTGAAAGACGTACAGTATGTTTATCTCGCAGTTTGACATGACTTTTTTTTTACAGTATCAATAAAGGTTGATTACAATACTTGAAGTCTGGTATTTATTCTTTGTGAATTTGAATCCTGGTTTGGGTAGGTTACTTTTTAAATGTAATCCGTTACAGTTACTAGTTACCAGACTGCAATTATAATCAGTAACATACTTTTTGGATTACCTAAAGTATCTTAATCATATTACTTTCCTCCACAATTAGATTACTCCACACCCAAGTAGGACATTATTTCAATTACTGATTGACGTTAATGATGTAACGTTCTGTCAGTCCTGTGTTCCCCAGTCTCGTTAGCTCCACCTGTGTCTGAGTAATCATGTCTGATGTGTATCACCTGCCCCTCGCTATCCAATGGTCTGTCTTCCTTCCTGTCTTGTCTACTTGTGTATATAAGCGCTGGTGTATTACCCCGTCCAGGGTTGGTTTTTGTTACACGTAAATGCTGGTTCCCCGTGTTCCTGCCCTTTGAATTAAACCATTTGCTTTGAGTCCTGCCTATGTGTCGAATCCTGCCTATGTGTTGTGCATTTGGGTCCTCAGCTCTCCTTCAGCATTACAAAGCAAAGGTTTCATAAAGTTGATTGTTTTGATTGTTGATTGTTGATTAACAGTTGATTGTTTTATGCATTTTTCTTAAGCAAACATACCTTTTAAATTTGAAAGGAGTCCAAATTGTAATAATGAAATAAAAAAAAAAAACTAATATGATTCCTCTATTTTAGCTGGTAACTGTAATGGATTATAGTTACAATTGCTTTGGAATCAGTTACTTCCCAACCATGTCTGGATCACAAACACTGACAGTTCTTCCGATCTCTTCAATGCTGTACCATATATTGCTTGATCTGCATTTAATACACTATAACTGGTTGCTTCACGTGACAGCACACATGGTCGAAGACTGTAATTAGATCATTTAGCAGACACTTTTATCCAGCAACTCACAGTGAGTACAATTATAAGGAGCAGGAATTAGGCCCAAGGACGCTTACAAGAGAATGTTGTGTAGAAACTTTTAACATCATTGGACAACTTATACTATGATCAGTCTTATTAAACTTTATGATGGAAATATTAAATGTGCCCATGAAACAATTTTGCATAATTGTTCCCAGATAGGTCAGACAGAAGTTGAACCACTATATAGAAAACATATGATAAATTATGCAATCGCATAGGGGTGTTTTTGTTTGGCAAGCATGCTTGAGAATGACTCACTATACCTTTAAATATGTATTTAATTAATGCAATGAATACACCAAATATAGCCCTTGTGACCAGCAGGATAAATAATGTAGGTTGTTTTCTGTTCAAAACCTTTCACTGCAGAACATAAAACAATGTTGGATACTTAGAAGCTGTGTGGGTAGTTACTGTACATCTATAGAGCATTACAGTATGTAGGCCCTTCAGACCGATACATGGAATAAAGGGGAGGAGAGAAGCTAAACAAAGACAAATGTCTGTTCCAAAGGTGTTTGGTTTGATGTATGAGAGACAAAGAATGTCTCTGTACCTTAAAATGTACAGTAGGCCTATGAGTGCTAAGTTTGACTTTGTGACCCAAGTGTTAACCTGTCATAATATAACTGTTTATTTTGCATTATTGTATGATGTTTAGCTTTTTCTATTTATTTCTCCCTGTTTTTCTCTCTTTGTCTCTTTCTGTGTTTCTTTCTCTGGCTGAAGAAACCCAAGGCCCATAGGAATGCGCTGATGACTGTGTTTCATCTTGGTTTCACATTACAGCCCAGTCTCAACCTCCCTGGCCCAACACACACGCACGCACACACACATATGTACGGAGAAAGAAACAGACAGAGGGGAAAAGAAAGAGAGGAGATCAAACCCACACAGTATTTTGACATTATTCCTTTGTTTTGCTATCCCATGGCAACACCGGAAACCATGGTAACGTGTGGAGAGAAAATAGTGGACTGGAAAGATGGAAAGCTGTCTTGTAAATAATGTAATGCCACAGCTTAAGTAGAGTGTATAAGTTCATATACATATTATTCCATAGTATTATCATGTTTGGAGTTTATTTGGTGTTATTGTATACAGTTTCTTCTTTTTATGTATTGCATGAATTGAGATGCACCTACTGTCACAAAAATTAGAGATTGTATTCATTTATTACCAATTAAATGTTGCTGCAAACCTCACCATAAACTCATAGGCCCCGCATCTAATGTTGCATGTGATGCATTGACTAGAGGCATTTTGTACTCATTGTTTGGGTGTTTGGCTTGTCAATCTTTTCAATCAATCTTTTTTACATATGTCCTATACAATACTTAAACATTAATATGCAAAAACATCCAAGTAAAGTACATTATTGTACATAGGTCTACTGTACTAACACATTTCAATTGTGTTTTTGTATTTTTTTGTATTTTAAAAGGTACCCCATCCGATATTTTAAACATTCATATAGCAGCAAACAACTATTTTCTATGTAAAGATATAGTGGTGTAAATGCATCCTGAGCAGAGAATTAAATCACACTCCCGCTGCTGGATTAAGAGATCCTGTTCATTGTTGTCATATCTGTACCAGCTGTGCATATGTGTGTGTGTGTGTGTGTGTGTGGCCCACAACACATTTGTTTTGATTTGATATGTTGGTATGTTTAGTAGGACATCTAGTGGTAGAATGTCAAATAGGGTCATTTAGTATAGGCATGATGAGTTACTGTAATACGCATATAAAGTAGTACTTCTGCATTTGGCATATCTAAAAAGAGATTTGTGAGTAACGTGACTGAAATAGAGGATCATGGCCAGACTACTAAATTGTGTTGATGTAGTCACATACAGTATGGTGATTACAACACATCGGATATGTGCTAGACCCAAGAAGATTGATGAGAATTGGATGAGAATTCAGTGGAAATTGATATTTCCAAACAAAGATATAATTAGGTTGTCAGCGCTCTTACCCAAAACAGCTTCTCCTTCTTGTTTTGTGCAATATGTGTATATGAATCACTGGATTTTGCCAACCCCTTACAGGTCAAATGATTAATATTCCATGGAATTTGATTAGACAATCTGTGCTTTTACATTGTGCTTGCATGCACACTTTCGTCAAGTAAGATGCCAAAAATAAATATAAATAAAACTCATCCAAAAACCACGACGCAATGCGGACATGACAACCCTGTGATTCAAACTGTGTGCGTATTGGTTACACGATGAGCATGTAAACCCTGTCTATAGTCTGCTAACTAAGGTCTACAGGGGGTGGGGGGTGCAGACAGACATTGTCATTACCAGGAAAGCCTTTATAGAGGCCAGTAAACAGTTATTTTGTGGTTGCCACTTGTGTGCGTGCGCGCGCGCGTGTGTGCGTGTGTGCATTAACATGCCTCTTGATTACTAATAAGGCAATAGTTCTCAAACAACAACACAGACTAAACTACAGTGGGATATCCAGCCCAGGTCTGTCTTCTGTGTCAGAATAGGGGTGCGTGGGTCTGACCCAGGTGAACCGGTTCCTCTGTGTCACATCGGGGCGTTGCTGGAGCAACAGCTGGTCTGATAACATTATAAGCTGCTTTAGTGCCAGGCAGGCTAGCTCTGCTCTGAATAGAATTGCAGTTCTGTGATGTAAACGTGGCACTGGGAGCTGCCCTCCCCTCTCTTTCTCAAGCTCTCCCCCTCCCCTGCTTCCTCTCCCTGCCAAGGCCAAAGCTACCATGAATGCTGCGCCGTGGCAACTTGTGTGGCAGCCCCCCGCCCCCAATAAACAAAACTAATATCCCCTCTAACGCATCTGAGAATATCTGATCTGATTTCCTCTGTTTTCCTTTCATCGCATATTCTCCTCTTCTCTCTCTTCTCCTCTCTCTCCTCTTAATTAACACATATTTTCCTTTGCTTGCTTCCTGGACTAGATCTCCTCTGTCCTCTCTAGTGTTTCACAAAGGTAGGGCTGTGGATGTGGACGTCCTGTGTCAAGCTTTACAACACGGCTGTTCCAGACTGTGAGAAGTGAGATGAACAGGATATACATACACTGATCTATTTCATGACTCACACACACACACACACACACATGTGGAGCTAATTCTTCTATACACAAAGGGTGGAAAAAAGGGGAATTACTGTTTCAGAGCTGCTCCTGCTTAACTAAGAGCTAAGCGTGGACACATTCTGAAGAAAAGATTTAGATGTAATGAGGAAAAAACGTTTCTGTGACTAACATTAAATGAAACTAATATGGACGTATTGTTTTCAACCACACAACATAAAACAGCCCACTCTGAAGTAATTATATATCATAGATGTAGAGCTTTAATGTACATCATGTTTATAGTTTAATTTTATATAGTATAATGTAATTTTTTTAAAGTATGGTGAAGTATGGACATCATTAAAAATCAAATATGTTATGAATAATTAATAGCTTGTTATTGTTAATGAATAATAGTAATGATACAAATACTACTGATACTGCAGTACATGGTAAGGAACTAAAATAACTTTATTCCATTGTCATGCATTGAAGACAGCGAGGCAAAATCAAAGATAGCACCTGACACATTTTACATAATATATCTCCCCCGCACATCAAAATAAAAGTTGGACATACTGTCTGTAGTTCTGTGATTTACACTTGCAGAGTTGGGTGGCTAAATCGGTTTTTAAGACACTGCCAGCTACAGAGCCAACAATGGAGAATCGTTGGTTTTATTATTTATTTATAACATACAAGTTTAATGGCTTCAGATTAACATTGAAGTGAATGTAGAATGCTGTCTTTTGGCATCACCAATGCAATAGCACCGCCCACTGTGGTCTTCACGGCAGAAGGACTTCTGGGTAAAGCATAGGCATATGTAACCTATTTTCTGACCATGACATGCTCCCACAAAGCTACATGTCGCTCAAGCGCTGTGGAAAAGCGCAAAGCTGCATGCAGGGAAACTGGATACAGCATGACACGGCACAAATCTGCATTTTCCGCTACTACGTCTGTCCGTCATGTGGCTTGGACAAATCGTGTGTGTGATTGTGGTGCTGCTTATCAACTGAACTTTGTCTTTGTGTGCTTTGAACCACCAGTCACTCACTGTACAGGGAAAGACTGTCCCTCTCTATTCTTCACCTCACCTCTCCTATTTGCCTCGTTTCCTCTCCTCTGGGTACTCCAGAGGCCATACAAGGACTTCCCTAAGCCCCAGTTGGCTATGGGAAAGACTGTGGTGATTAGATTGCCGCCTCCATGGGGCTTTCCCATGGGTAACAGGTCTGGGATTGGTGAGCTGATTGTTTTGGTTCGGAGGTGGAAATGATTTGTCTGTGTAACCCCACACAGAACAGAGAATAATGTGCCTGCACCGTCCGAGTGTATGTGTGCGTGTTTGGCATACTTCAGGGGGCACACACTCAATATGTAAGGTGTTGTCGTGGCTACAGAGAGAACAGGGGTGTCTGGCCAATCAAGGCCATAGGGGGATGTGTGTGTGTGTGTGTGTGTGTGTGTGTGTACTATACATACACCTGTGTGAAACCAGGTGTATTTGTGTGTTCAGGACATTGTGTCTGGGTACATCTTGTTCCATCTGCCTCTCTGTTTCTAAATATTCAGTCCACAATGCAGGATTATTGTGAAGGGGTTCATTCTATTTAGTGTATACTGTGTTCGTCTGTGTCTCTCATACTTTAGCTTCTCTTATCCTTTTAATTATTCTTATTCGTACCCTTCTCCTCTCCTCTCCTCTCCTCTCCTCTCCTCTCCTCCTAAAGTATATTAAAGAAAGTATACTCTATTGTGTTAAAGATACATTCAAATAAAAGCAGCCCTAGTCATCAAAACAGCCTGACCTACCCCATGTTGCTCTGTCCTGCCAGTTTCCACGTCATGTGTCTTAAGTGCCCTGGCTGTTCTCCCAGTGTGCAGTGCGTCACGTCCGGTCAGACCGTGCGGTGAGCAGGTTCCCAGATGTTGTGTTTACAGTAGAGGGCATTAAATAACACACCCACACAGACTTAACTTCACCTTACCCCCTGGCAGGTGAACGCCAGGTAAGGTGGTAATGTGGATAAGACTGTGGATTAGTAGTAAAGCCACCATAACACACTTAGACACACACATGGCCAGACTTGTCTGACACTGTGAATGATACAAGCAAGGATGTATACACACACACACACACACACACACGCGCACACGCACCCACACACATTTCTGTGGTCTGCGAGGATTTTGCCACTTCATCTATTCTGGTTAAATCTTTATGTTATTCTAGTGCAATTTGTATCCTGTGTGCAGAGACACTCACACATATACTGTATATACAGCAACTTTTCCAAAGTCCTTATAGTCAAGTCTGGTTGCTCGGCAGCCATCTTGGCAACAACTTGGTAATAACAAGACCCTATATCTAAATGAATGGGAGAGAGCCATAGCAGCACTTTCAATGGCCACTTGGACAGTAAAACTCCATGGATACAACAACCAGTCAAATAATCTCATAAAATGCTTAAAAGGTTGGGTGGCTTAGTCCCAAAATAATGATGAACAAGCTTCTTTCTTCACAATTTATACTTCTACTATGTATGTGCAATTGTATGCTTGCACTTGTTTAACCACGTGGTTGGTTAATTGTTAAGCCGTTACGAAGCAGACGATTAACTCTTTGAGGAGGGGCAGGCTATAGCTATCTCTTCTACATAATGTCTCTGGAAATGTCCCTTAGAGCTGAATGTTCATTCATTCATTTATTCATTCCTATTATGTCAGTTATGCTTTAACTTGATAGACGGTCTGAGTAGGAGTGGATTGGTTAAATTACATAAATAATGTGACACCACAGGCCACAGTGGTTACTTTTTGAGAGAATTATTTTGTAAAACAACATAGGCCTATCAGACACGAGACCACACAACTAAAAACAATTGAATTTTGTAATGTGGGAATAGGCCAGTCTACTTGAAGATAAGACTGTAGGTTTTGTACTCCCATTACTTGTTACTTATTCATAGGTGTAGCAGTAAGTCTACATGTTAATATTGTAGTTACTAATACAGTGGACACAACAGACATTATGTTGTCATAATGTGATTTGACTAAAGCAAATACTTGCAGGAAAATACTGTTTAAATACAGTATGATGGTCGGTGCAGTGGCTTTGTGAATTGCACTCACATTGCATTGCACCCTGTGTCTAACTGAATTCAAGTCAAAGCTGGATAATGAGTCCTCAGTGTTAAACGTCAAGATATCAGCCTGCGTCCAAACCACCTCTCTGCTCTCATAGCAGGGTTGTCGGGTCCGTTGGAAGGGCTGACTGTAAATTGAGACCAACCACAAACACAGCCCTGCCTGTTAAATTCCACTGTCAATAGGGGCTTTTTTTCTACGTCTTGTTCTCTGCAGTTCTCATGTTGACTATTTACATAAAGTCGTATATGATAACATTTATGACATGACAAAATATACATTATGCACACATATGCACATGACAACATTACGCACACATACGCACATGACTAAGTATACATGATGCACACATAAGCATTAACATGTAGATAAAGAACAGTAAAACACTTCCTGGGACATTTTTCCTGAAAGTTTCCCTGTGCCAAGTGTGTGAGAAGGTACTGTGTGCATTTAGCTGTTAAATATGCTGACTGCTGAATGCCAGTAAAAAAGTAATAAATTTTGTGGCCAATTTAGACAATAAAGGTGGTAGCCTATTGTCATAATTACAATCTTGAGGCAAGTTACGCTTGAGATATATATAAAGATATACATATAAGATATAAACTATTCATTAGAAAATGTAACTTACTTCAAAAGAGATAGGCTTATCAAACCCCGTGGCTGAAGGAACGGTATTATTTTCATGGGGCCAGAGCGCCATCTGGTGGTGAACACAATGGTTTATTTCATGTCTACGGAAGCCTAGCAATAGCTTCCGAATGCAATTATAAATATTTTTTTACGGAAAATTCCTTATAAAATGCCTTTGTTCAGTATAATATATAGATCATCTGCATCAGCTATCAATTGTATCCATAGGAAACTACAAAACATTTTCAGACAAATTTGCAAGTTTGATTTTATTAGTTTAAAAACAGGGCTGAAAGGGAAACAAATCAGCATATAAATATACACACCACATGTAAACGGAGCAGTTATATTTAATCCCAAGAAATCTCATCAGTTTTTAAACTCTTCAATTTTACTAAATATATAGGTATACATCTATTAGCTTGTTGGACTTTAATTCCATTTATATTTTGACAGTGCACAACCAATATGCACTCACCTAAAGGATTATTAGGAACACCTGTTCAATTTCCCATTAATGCAATTATCTAATCAACAATCACATGGCA
>JAODTR010067198.1:0-22908 GCA_025399935.1 Amblyopsis rosae
GTCTTGTAGAGGCTTGTTTGACACCATCCTGGCATGTGGTGTGATTTACAGATCATAGGTCACTTTCAGCTGCGTGCGTGCGTGCGTGCGTGCGTGCGTGCGTGCGTGCGTGCGTGCATGTCTTTGAACACAAGGCAGCAGGCAGTCCTGGAGCAGTTTGGGTATTATGTAAGGGCATCAAGCACTTGTTTCCCCAGACTTGTAAGCAGTTTATAAAAGTAACGCCTCTTTTTAAATGCATATTACTTACATGATATCAACAACTACATGATATCAAGGTAAATCACAAGAGGCACCAACAAGCCTTTAATTTCCATCACTGTCAAATGACTAAGAGTGTTAGCATAAATAAAAAATAGACATTGGTCTATTATATGGTGAAGTATGCACAACGTTTATCAAATATGTACAAAGTACAAATCTTTCTTCCTCCACATCAAATTGAACACACAACTTAAAGATTGCACAGAACTGTGTGTGTGTTGGCTCTCATGTAGTCAAACGCTCAAGTGACAAATGTATTCGTTTTGCCTGTGCAGTTGTGTTTGATCCCAGGCTCAGCAGGCTCCTGTGGGTGGTCACAGTGACTCACTCATTATTATCTTGTCATGACCCACTTAAAGGTATACTAAGTAATAAGTGTCTTCACCTCGGTCTAGCCTTCCGTGGGTCTGCGTGGCACAGGGATATGTGATCTTCCATTGGAATAATTCCTTATTTACGTAGTTTTTGGCCACTGTTAATGAGCTCTTTGTTTCGAGTGTTGGACCATGTAAATGGGGCCAAATGAGTTGGGGCCAGAGCACTGCTGGTGTTTGGTCAATCTCACTTAAAATGTTTTCTGAAAGTTTTATAGGGTATGTTGAGATTACCTTGGTTACAATGAAGGCTATATGTTGGAGCATAAGTGATGGATGATGTCCCTTTTTACTGTCTTGACTGAAGTGACACTGAACACAGTCAATACAGAGGAGATGCAGAGGCAGCAGCTGATCAGACCCTTCTTATGTTATTAGTTCTGCGTTGCACGGCAGTGGCCAGTGCACACTACTGGACAGAAGAGACGTCCCGTCAGTCATCAGTAACCGGGACGATGACAAAGAGAACATGCCCAGTGAGTCTGACTACGAAGACCTCCCCAGCATGTATAAGGACGAGGATGATGATGACGAGGATGATGAAGATGACGACGAAGATGATGATATCTTTACAAGTGAGTGAAGCCTATCGGGGTTGCAGGGTGACTTAGCAAAACCAATGTATCAAATCTTAATTGTGTAGCCTGTTTTTATATTTGACCTCAATAATGGTCTGCTGCTTTTCCGGATCAGATGTACTTTGGTCTATTTAATTTAAAGGCAGGGTTTGTCACTATCGAGAACGCTTGCTAATAATGTTGATTGTTGATTTACACACCTATAATTTGAGTTAAAGGGCTTGAGATAAATTGCAGACTACCGGTAGATATCTCGTCAGGGTTTAACCTTTTATTTGTGATGTCACAATTCTTCAAATAAACCAATCAAAGATGAGGGTTCAGTTAACCTACCTGAAAGATGCAAGAAGGACCGTAGACACCAATTTTGCAGTAGCAAAGAAATCCTAATAACACAAAATAAAATTTATGTGAATTCCTCTAACCAATTGAAGTTATTTTAGCATTAATGCGTTTCAAAAGTGTAGTCATATATCTCGACCATAATCGCGGCCGTTCTTTGTTAGGCACTCTGGCTCTAAAGGTGCTGAGGAAGGACTCCCTAGCCATCAAGCTGAGTAACCGACCGTCCAAGAGAGAGCTGGAGGAGAAGAACATCCTGCCCATGCAGACGGACGAGGAGAGGCTGGAGTCCCGGCAGCAGATCGGCACCAAACTGACCCGGTGAGACAGATGCAAGTGCGGGACGCCGGCGCTTCAGAACGATACCCGCGCCGGGAAAGTTAGCATTGAGATGACCGTTAGCATGCTGATGCAGTTCAGATATTTGCGCGCGCACACACACACAAACTCCAGTTCACGAGCCGCATCCTGTGAGAACGGTTGACGGGCGGGCATTGTTTGACGCAGCATTTCATCTAATTTCTGCCATGTCTTTACACAGCTGTGACAGTAAATGTGCAGTGGGTGGGGTTATGTTAACAAACCCCCCCCACCCCGTGATCTACAGATAAGTCTTCCATCTCATTTAAAGTGCGTCTCTGAAGATGGAGCTGACCTAATTTTCACAATACATCATCTGTCTCCCTCCCTATCTTTTTAGCCCCCCCCCCCCTCACCCACACCCCCCCCTACCATTTGCCATCCTCCCGCGCTCGTTGAATCACCACAGCCATGCGTTTGCCAAGCGATCACCACCCGACTCCTCCACACAGCAGTTCCGCGAAGGCAGGCTGTGCATGGCGGCTCTTTTCTACACACTACAGACTATATTAGAGCAACACCACAGAGGCATGTTCCAGGGACTGTTTCAGTTGTTAAGTATTGTACGAACCCTTTTTAATCTGTGTTCTCGCTCTGGTCACATAACATTTTCCTTGCCTACAGTCCAAAATATGGCTTTGTAGGATGTTTAAAGGGAACTAGTGGGACTAGAATGGCTAAGATGAGTGCAATACAGCCATACGCTATGAAAGAAATATTGTTGCAACGGGGGGAGGGACTGTCTCCTCATGAAACTGGCTCACAAAGCCTCCACTCCCTGTAGATGGGAACGCATCACATTTGAACAAAAGGCCCTGCCTGCTTGGCTGTCATGTTCCCATAAAGCTCTTGTCACACTGTCCTCTGTACAATGTCATCAGACACAATATTACTTCCAAATTTCACAGTGTACACCTAATTCCATCAGTATAATCTCCTGTAATGTCGGCTTTGTGTGAGGGCAATCTGAATTGATTAAGATGATGCAATTTCAGGGCATTCTGACCTGAGCTTGTTTTGGGATTGTTCTCATACTGTACACTGGGAAACGAACAAGGACTACATATTAGCTATTTTGTCAAACCTTGCGTAACATATTGCACCGGACAGACAGGAATTTATTTGTATTATAATAACTATGATGATGGTTTCAGAAGGCCAAGTCACGTTGATGTTCTGGTTATTTGTGACAGATTCTCTGATGCTGCTCTGACGCTCAAATCAAGATGACAAGCAAAGTGCTAGACTCTGAGACGCTGTCTTACTTAAACGTGAACAAGGACACTGAAAAAAACTGAAAATTGGAAGAAAAATAAGATTAAAGGAGACAGCCTAATGTCAGATTACACATTGTAACTCCCCATAAAGTCAGTTAGAACTAGTTCAGAGCTTGCATATGCATTATTGTTGTGGTAGTCAAACTGCCCTGTGCTGGTTTGAGTAGTTCTTGCAGTAGCCTAACATTCTGTACAGAGGACCAATCCATCATCCTATTGTTTAATCATCCACTTAACTCATGATTCTGATTACTAAATGGACATCTTATTGGGAGAGTCTGGACCAACTTATGCAACAAAGACTTGTGAATGTGGTACAAACTGAATGCCTAGTTCTCTTTTTGGGTATGAATGTCATGTGTTTTTGAAATGTGGAATCATTGTTTTTTGTTAGTACGTCATAAGACTAGGTTGCACTTCCTTTTCCCCTCCCTCCTCTCGGTCAGCAAAGCGGTTTTATATGTACAGCAGGGATTGGCACATTGTTGCGTCCCAAAGGAAAGAACTGGTGTCACGCTCCCCTGGCTTCATCCAGCATGAGCTGAGAGCATGTTCTCGACGACTAGTGTATTTGCTTAACTTCTGCTGTCATTGCTTTTGCGTTCTTCAGCTGTAACGGTATATCGCATCAATCTATTGTCATGCGGCTTCTCAAAACGATGGGGCGAGAAGCACTGGGCACAGTGGCTGGCTGAACGCAGCCCTAGAGTATCTTGGCACGCCTAATATAATGATTCACTAGAAAATACACTAGGCATGCTGGCACAAGAGGCACACAATACTGTAAATTGAGAACATCCCTTTTAGCAAAAGTCTATTTTGGAGGAGCAACACAACTATATTTAGCAGTAAAATGTTGATTCTTTCCTAAAGCTGCATAGAGTAATATTGCATACTGCATTGGTTTTTGAAAGTCATGTTTTTGCTTGGCTTTCAATTCATTCTTTTTTTTTTTATATATATATATTTTATTTGATCACTTCTTTAAATTGCTGTCAGAAATCACTTGAGGCGGAGCAGTATCTGTTACCTTGGTAACTTTCTTGTATATAACCAAGGAAGGGGAACTTAAACGTTTCCTTTTATTACGGCGCATGTAGAATGCGTTTCTTTTTTTGTTTGTCAAATGTTTGCTCAAGTTTTCTTCTGGACTCTGACAGTTGACGAGACTATACAGTAGGTTGACCCACGTCGGGGGTGTTTTTCTTCGATTTCTCTGTGTGTTCCTTCGCCCCTGTGATTCTCAGGTAAGGCTGTGCTGACCATACATGTTCTTCTCCCTAGGCAGTTGAGTCAGAGGCCTACAGCTGAGGAACTGGAACAGAGGAACATTCTCAAACGTGAGTCGATTTTATTCCCCAACAATTTATGAAAGGTATTTAACATATAAATTGTCCTAAGCGGGATATCCTCTTGTGAGCAGAGACACGTTGCAGTTATCCAAAAATCTATTACTATTGCCGATTTGATACATATGCACTGCAGTGTCTTCTGTTTTTACTTTTATGAGCAGAGACACTTTGCAATCATTTATTAATTGAGCTTGGAGCTCATTGAACTCATGGACTAGGTCTGTGGATGCCTCTGACATACATCTTACCAGTATTACCTCTTGGTCCCTCCTTTGAGCTGAGACAAGTATGCATCCCAGATGAGCTGTATCCAGGGAGACCCAACTTAGCATCGGAGAGATTCAGTTCACTAGCCTGGGACTTTGCTGCTTTCACATCAAAGACTTGCTAAGTCTAGTAAAAAAGATTTACTAGCACTTCCTATTTTCCCTGATTCTATCGCCTGATTGGCAGTGTGATGGTGAAATGCGAGACAGCAGGTCATCCCTTTCCTGTCATTCACACACTGCTATATTTTAAAAGTACTAATAAAATCCCAGCCGAGCTAGGTCTATAAAGGTCCTGCAGGTATTTTACACATTGCTATAGCAGCAAACGACAACCATGACACCACACTCCCTCTGTGGCTAATGTTAGTTAGATGGACAACGTCTGTGAGTGGGACACCATTGTAGTCTTTCGTCAAGTGAACACAGCGTACTAATACAGTTGTGTATGTAGTGTAAGGTGCACAACACAAACAAATTGTACAATATTTTGGTTATTAGCATCTGAATCCACGTTACCTAGAGGGAAATGCTACTCTATTGCATTAACGTTACAAATGTCTAAATTGCATGGGAAATTGGATCTGCGTAAAGCCATGGATGTTAAAGGAGAGCAGTACTCATTAACATGGGCAGCATAAATTGTCCTACATAAAGCCCACGAGGAATCGCTTTGGGGTTTCACAACATGCACTATTAAACTGTGCGTACTTGCAACCCCCTAGTAATTATCCACATAACGTCAACGTTTTCCTCTATCCTCTCAAAGCCTTCCTATAGCAGCCCGCCCGCCACATGTTCTTGTGTAACCCTGCGTATTTGTCCTCAGCACGCAATGAGCAAGAGGAGCTGGAGGAGAAGAGGGAGATAAAAAGACGACTGACGCGGAAGGTATGACTGAAATAGCTCCCAAAGAATACAACGCACTGTAACCTCTGCTGTGTGCCCCAGCATGGTGGTGAGCACGGTTCTTAAAGGTGTTGGAGGCTCATTTTGTTGGGGCGTTAGGTGGTGGTGGTGGTGGTGGTGGTGGGGGTGGGGGGGGGTGTTGGGAAAGCAGACAAAATAAAGTACTGAGTGATGATTCATCAGAGCCGAGAAGTGAAATGTGGTAACTCAGCGGCAGGCCCAGTGTTCTGGCTGTCAGCAATGTCCGTGCCCTCAAACGAGGTGGGAATGCTTGGGGGGGCTGCAAATTGCTTTTAAGAGGGAATTTATTGTATAATGGATAGTTATTTATACAACACACCAGACTATCTGGCTCAATGAGACACGTATCATTGGGGTTCGTCGCGTCACCATCGACACAGGTCAGTCAGAACTAACATGTCCTCTCTGCGTTGTTCCAGCTAAGCCAGAGGCCCACGGTGGAGCAGCTGAGACAGGCCAAGATACTCATCAGATTCAGTGACTACGTGGACGTGTCGGATGCCCAGGACTACGACAGGCGAGCAGATAAGCCCTGGACTCGCCTCACAGCAGCTGACAAGGCCAGTAGCAGAAGGGCTACGGCGCCCATGTTCACTTATAACACATGCCGTCCAGACCTCTGTGAACCCTGCAAGCAATCAACTGCTACGGCCCTTCCTATCAAGTCAAATGATTTGACCCCGATGTTTAAGCAGAATAATGCCTTCCTGCCCATGACAAACTGTCCCACAATTAAACTACAATGGTTATGAGTATACCCAAACCCATTGTAGTTTTGTAGTTGCTAGCATCACAACAAGCCTGCCGCTCTGTACAGTCGTCACTCCGTACCCCAACGCTAATGATTGCCACATTTTGTGGGGTAGACACACCCCCTCCGCTGCACTGGTTGCGTGATACTGTGGGCACGCCGGGTCTGACTGAGGGACAACAAGCATCAGCATTGGGTTACGCAACGGCGCCACTTGCATACACGGGGTCCAGTGGGACAGATGGGTAGTGCCTTAGGACCACTCACCGTGAGATTGTTGGGTCGCTAACTCAGCCCACGACCAGAGAGATCTGGCGTTTCTGTCTGTCCCCCGCTGGACCCTGGCATCCAACCAAATCTTAGACGTGTCACCTTGAGTCATGCTGACATTACACATTACATTGACATAATTTGCCTATATTGCTGTCGCACACAGCAACACAGCATGACCTGGAAATTTGGTACTACAGGGGTACGTGACAATTTTGTTAAGAATAACTTATTTATATTTTCTACTTGTACTTAGGCTTAATGTTCAATACTTTTTTTTTTTTATATGTTTTATGTTTTTTTCTCATTGTCTGGTAAAGGGGTAATTGGTCATGGAAAATAATTTAAAAGGGGTACAGAACCCAATAAAATTTGAGAACCACTTCTAGAACATTGTTTATAATGGTGTACATATTACATGTTTTGCAATGTACTACTTACAATCAATACTAAACGATTCCAGTGCGGTGTTGCTTGATAAGCACAACTCACTAGACAACCAAACTGTAGAACATATTATCTTTCTTCCATCTCTTAAATCTCTTAGGAGATTGAAGACTTGGGTTGTAAGATGAGAACTTTGAAGAATTCAATGTTCAAATTTTTAGTTAAAATGTATACTCTACATAAATGATGCATGAAGCAAGCAAAAATGGCAGAAAAGGCATGCAGTTGGCTGTATCCCTTGCTATGTTACGAAATCGTATGTCCTGTGTGTGCCCTGTAGGCAGCTATACGGAAGGAACTCAACGATTTCAAGAGCAACGAGATGGAAGTGCACGAGTCAAGTCGCCATTTAACTAGGTAATGTTCACTCACACACTCTTGTTGATGCCGTTAGATAGCATGTGCCAATGAGCGCCTGAGTTATTTAATTGTCCTGTAATTGTGTCCCCCCCCATCCTTCCTTGAAGGTTTCACAGACCATAGTCGACCACCACTGTCTTGAGCAAAGCCAGACTGGCGCTCGCCTCCACTGAGAACCTTAAGTGCTGGACAGCAAATGGTGCCCACTTCTACAATAAGGCCATGTCTTCTGAAATGCCTTCAAAATCCACACAACTCAGTCTGTACTGCTCCCCCACCCCAACCCCAAGATGAAGACACAACCACCACTATAGACTGTAGTAGCACACAATGACTCACACAGTCCCTCTATGGAACTTAACACCACCTTAAAAAACACCCAGTGCATTGAGCTCTCAGGCTGGCACCCTCAGATCTGTAGAGATTGGACTGTGGGAGGCGAGGGGATTTTCCAAATTTTAAGAGCATAATGTGCTCGTCACCTGTGTCCATCACTAACATTTGTGAACTTGGTTAAGCCAGGTTGCTCTTGTTGGGTATTCCCTGTGTGTGGTCACCCTAGGTTTAATCTGCCAAAGGAATACAGAAGGCTGTTAGGAAAAGGGCAGATTTGTTCTGGAATAGCTCACTACCAGCTGATATTATGTCTCTACAGCTAGTACAGGAGCTTTAAAAGACACATGGAAAGGAGGGGTTAAAACTAGAATCATGTGCAATATGTCATGTGCTCTTCCTAGGTTATAGCACCCTCTGGTGTTCCCTCTGTGTCATTATTGTGTAGTCTTAACTGTAATTCTGATATGTGCAATTTCTGCTCTACCGACAATGATGACATCTATTTGCTAACTGTGAAATTGAGAGTTGGGGGCTACGCTCCTATTTTCTCCAGATGTACATTTTGTTCATAGTGAGTAGAAAATAACATTTAAAGAATCATGCTTGACTTTGTTTAATTTATGGCAGAAAAATGAAGTCCAATGGGGAAAATGCAGCTGGCAGATGTGTTCTGCAAACAATATGTGCAACAATTTTGATTTGTCTATTGTTTTTATTTATATGGTGACTGGAGTAGAAACTCCAGTAACTACTCTCGCAAATTATTTATGTACTGTATTTATATGTATTTGTTTCTTGTTTCCAGAAATGTTTGAATAGCTTTTCTCAATAGTTGTTTATATCACTATACAGTTACATTCATACTCATGTTTATAAGCTTTGAAGAAGCAATATTCCTTCTGCTGATAGAGAGAATATAATGATAATGGCAGGTGTTTTACCCTTTTTTTATTTTTTACTCTTGTAATCTACGCTTGTATTCTACACTCACTTCAGGGTTTTTATTTTATTTTTTAAATACTTTGTACTAACAAGGCTTTGGTCAAGGTGGCTTTTCCTGATAGATTGAGCTCCTTAACATGTACCTCATTGGCCATTTATGTTTACACATGCACAGCGGTCACATAATTTTCAATTATGCATTTTGGAATTTTGATATTAATTCCATTGCTGGGGCGAAGATCAGATATTTTCAGTGATTTGTATATAGGAATCCATAATAGTATTACTGCATATATTATATTTTAGTCATTTGACCACTGATCTGACCAGTATTCTAATGCTTACAGTAGGTGTATGTTTACATGCCCAGATTTCACACTTTTTTTAAGAGATATGTCAGCAAAGAAAATTATCATTGCAGATATATTACCTAATAACTGGGTCATGCATAAGTTGTGCACTATATGGATTTATTATTAAGAGATGGTTTGTGTGGAGCTTAAAGCAAGTTAATGGATTCTTAATCACATTGCCCTATTTTTAAGTTGTTTTTATTGGCGGGGGGGGGGGGGGTCTTATCCTAAGCCTTTCAAAGCAAAGGCCATGTCTAGTGTTATAAACAGCTTTCATGACAATGCCAGTATCATATACCATTTCTTGAGATTTTAAAAGATAATTCCAGGACACTGTCAAAATGCGGTAATCAAACAGTTATAGAGCAAAACATTAGTTCTTTTTTATACACTGAGAAATTACTTGAGCCGTTGGGCTGAGCATGAAAATACAATTTGCTGGAATCAAGGAAAATGAATTCAGCAATAATGTTTCCTGTTCAAACTTGGTAGAACATTGAATGAATTTGAAAGTACTTTTTGTGTGTTCACTTTTTAAACGCAGATGCCATGTAAATGATACACCATGTCTATTAAATTTTAATTCCAAATGCATATTCATAGAGTATAGTCATTTTATATTTAAGATATATTTTCAAGTTCTCAATATGACCTGTAAAAGACCTATAGACATTCAATGCACTTTGTCAGTGCAATTCAGGCAAACATTCAGAAGGTTGAGAATATTTAGAAATGGTATATACATATAGGCTATATATTGCATGGTGTAGACTACACTAAAAAATATATATTTTTAATAAGTAAACAAAAGTTGCAGTGTGGCTGCTTTTAATAACGTAACTATTCAGAACAACTTATTCGGATGATACACACATTTCCAGGTGCATTCTGCCAGGTCATTAAACAATTAATTCGGAATAGAGCATTTTGGATAAGAAATGGCCTATAACTAAAATCTGATGGACGATAGGTCGACATACTTGAGCTGACTGGTGATAGGCTACAGGCTTCTGGAGAGACACTATATCAAGAATCCACTAGATGGCAGAAAATCCAATAGAATCAGGACTGACTGGCACTGCCTTGTGAAATGGCGTCCTGGTGAGATGGTAGCCTACTGAAGTTGTTTGTCCCGTTACCGCAATCTCGGAGTTGCCGTAGCCTAGGCTTTAGGGAATATGTTAAAACCATGTAGCCTACACTTAGTTTAACGTCTGATGTAGGTCTACAGTCTACAGATAATCCCTACAGCCTCTAGAGCGTTGTCGTGGATGAAATCTAAATAAAAAGGGTATACGATCACATCTAACACATAGGGATTAGGCTATGTGGTCTAACATTGCACACATGGCTTTGAATACAGTTAGGAATATACATTATTTTCATTATGGTGGAGTTTGACAGGCAGTGTAACCTATATGAGTGTAACTCACGAGTGTAACCTACAGGTGAATGGTCTATAGTCCCGCGCATGCGCATCATGGCTTTCAAATACATGTAAGAATATTTTCGACTCATGAACCAACATCAACTAATTATTAGGCTACTAATCTAAACATGTACCTGCAACATAATTTATTTGATAGTGTTTCATAAATATGTTTAAGAAAATACATTTCCCACAATGCAACACGTTGTTGTTAGCGTTAGCGACCCCATCTTGTCTCGCCCTCATGAATATATATCACTCAGCATTTGCGTATGAGGTCGGCCGACGTTCATTTCATATTCTACCATAGAATCTCTGTCTAAATGAGACGCACAGTCACGTCTCCGCCTTGAGGTTTCTCCTTGCGCCCATCCTCTTTTCAGCGACTTGAATCGGTAACATGTTCTGTGGAGCAGCGGCGGAGATTCCTACAGGGGAACGAAGGCAATAAGTGAATGACTAGTTAAGTAGGAAACCGCCCAGTCGGCGGACATTACTGTACTGCGAAGACAGGCTTTTAAATGTAGAGGTTTGGAAGTTTAACCAAGTGCGCACCGCTATCTAGTGTAGGCTACTTTTCATTTGCAAAGATGGAAAGTGCGCAGGCTGCCACTGAGGATGGCGTTCCTAATGGAAACGCGACCAAGTTAAAGAAACCCAGCGGACTCGCTGTCGCCCAGGGGGCTCCAGTGGACGATGACGATGGACATTCAGCAGCCTGCCGTCTAGATGCAAGTAACGGGAATAGCGTCACCCAGGCTGTTACATTGGGAGGTAGTGATTCTAATAAAAGTATAGGAACCGCAACTAATAGCCGGAGCTTATCCGGCAACTCCAACTCTCTCCTGTTGAGACGGAGGCGGCTGAAGAGGAATTTCTCCGCCGCAGCTGCAACCACTGCCACCCCAGCTGTCACCGCCGCCCGCAGTGCCAAGATAAACTCGGCCCTTTCCTCTGCGTCTCTTAATACTCGAAGTCAGGATAGGAAGACACTGTTGAAGCATCGACAAAACATGCAGCTTCAACCGTCGGACAGAGAATGGGTGCGAGCTGATCTGCATAGGGGCTCCATACATGTCCACGACAGACTCACGTCCTCATATCCAAGACCGGTTCTTTGCACGATGGACACCACAGCCGGCGAGATGGCGCTCCATTTGAGTAAACCCCGCAGCAAGTCGGGCTCCGTTTTGCGCATATTTTGTAAAGACAGTCCCAAGACTGACCAAAATGGCAACTGTAATGTGATTTATGAATTCAACGACAATCAGTGCAATCTAGATGAAGACGGAATTCTAAAATACAACAATTTGAGTTCTTTGGAATCTACAGAATTTCGGGGCGGCCTGTCAGACCAGCCAAGTGACAGGTTGAGACTGTTGCTCATGGAAAACGCCGATAAGAGGCAAAAGCAACAGGAAATTGATGTAAAACTTTTCACTCCAAACTCGGACTCACAAGACAACATAACTTGTTCACCGTCAGATTTGAATTCAAATTCTAACCTGGATACTCCCAACGACGACTCTGAGCAGAAGGATAGCGTTGACAATTATGGGTTGAATTCTGGTTCAGATGTGGAGAGCAGTGCATTTGACGAACTCAGCTCTGGTGCCCGGCTCAGCGAGCACAGGGATTCCCTGAGTGATGACATGGTCCTTGGGACCGAGGCTTCTATCCTGAGCCCGGCATTTGACAGCGCCACAGAAGGCCATGACACTTATGGCAGTTCTTCGGACGAATTGGAACTCGATTGCCCCACATCAAGCACAAGCATTGGCCCTATTCCCTATCATCACTCCAATGGCATTGGTGCCATCTCTGCTAACTACAAGCACCGCAGCACAGGACATTTAAATGACATGTCGTCAAGCAATACAGGGCCAGTTAATAGACTAAAGCCACACAGTCTAAACTGCCTACCCTCTAGCAGTAGTGCGAACTCCTTGTCAAGAGCCCGTTCTGTAGTTAATACACCTGACATCCAAGATTCTGACAACTGCCAAGGTAGTTTAAAACCAGATTTGACAACTGATCAGAGAGAAAATGAATGCAATTCCAGCCCCACGCTTTATGTTCAGTTGCATGGTGGTGAAGCTGTCAGGAGGTTGGGGACAGATGAAAGGCCTCTCCAGATCCAGAATGACTTTCTGTTTAAGCTTGGATTTAAGGATCCATGGCGAGTTCAAGAGGAAGGGATGAACACGGAAATTGGCTCCTTGTTACGCTTCTATGCAGGTAACATATCTTTAGTTGAAATTGTCCATTTAAGATGATGTCATTTTGTCAAAACAGGATTTTAGTTTTCGGTGGCTTACACAACATAGTCTCTCCTTCTGTCGTCCATGTAGCATAGTTTTCCGCTATGGTCCTTTGTGATTTGTGGATGTCTTTGTTGCCTAGGGCACCTGTAGCCAAACATTATGCAGGTTGAATCATGCAGGTGTACAACATTCACCTTAACTGACACATTACTTCACACACACTCTGTGAAGTGTACACAGTGTGTGACAAGTATGCAACGTATTTCTACTGCGCCATTGACATAGTTATTACTGCATACTTACAACACACCGTGACAATGTTGGTCATATTGAATACTGGATCTGAGTGAGTGTTTCACATTGTTGGTTTAGCAGTGTTGCTTAGAGTTAGTGTCTTTTGGCAGACTATACAGGCTTACCTTGCCTCAGGGTCAGGAATACCACCACCCCTCCCATTTTTGTTGGGGTGTAGCAGCGCACTCTGCTCCCATGGCCAAGCATGACATGGCAACAAAGCCATTGCCACAACTTATGGCGCTCGGACATGAGCAATCTTCCGGCTTTTAGTCTATTATCATCCTAATGAAAAGGCTGAATGCCTGTGTGGGTGTATAGAGAGGAGGGGTGGGTGTATAGAGAGGAGGGGTGGGTGGGAGGGGATAAACTTCCAGCACTGTGGACTCTGTGAATTCTGGTCATTGAGATGCTGTGCAGTGTCTGTCCCCTTGGCATTTAGCTCAACTACTATTACATTAATGGCTGAGCAGAACACAGGAAGTGCTTTCGTTCACCCCGCTGCTGCCCGTGCTGAAAGTGGTGATATTTCAGTGGACAAGAAAGAGTTAGAGCGACAGGTGATGGTTAGTAAAACTCCTATATATCTCCTTGGGATGATTAGCCAAGGACTTTCACTGCTTTTCAATGGGAAGGTGAATGTTTCATAGAAAATTGAATAATGTGCTTCTCTCATGTACAACACGTGGTCCACTTCACCTCAACGGTCACGTGCAATCTGTCCTATTGTGTAGCAAGACTGGTTAGCGTGAGGGAGTAACGTGAGTTATTTCTGTTGTCTTCTTTGTCTAGGCTGAATGCAAATGCACGGGGGGGGGGGGGGGCATTCATAAGACAAACCAAATGCCTGCTCAACAGGCCTGTATTCAGACCATACCTCAGGCGGCAGTCAGCTGAGCTCAGCCTGTAGCAACAGTAGAACTAGCATCGAATGAGAGGCTACAGATGCCCTGCCGGGTTAATGGGGCCAGTGCCTCCCATGTGACCCGTCTTAATTTAGGTATAACTGAGCACCCCCCCCCCCACACACAGTATTTTATAACAGCCGTTAAACAAAAAAATGGCTACCCCACCCCCTTCCCCGGGGTGTAGACGGGCAGTGCGAGACACTACTTTTAGAGGGACTTGCCATGCTGCCACATGTTGAGCTGACTTGGAAGGATTGCCCAACAACAGACGCTAAGGCCAGCCGCCTCCACCAGCCCAGACGGGTGGCTTCTGTCACACACTGGAGCACTTTATGTTTGAATGCCCATGCAAGGAAGTGTGATATCTAATGTCTTGCGTATTGCTCAATAGGCTTGTGCTTGTGCTGACAATGTTGAGCAAGTAGGCTACTGACAGATGTGTCAAACAAGACAAAGTATAGAGCCACCTCCGCACATTACCGCCCAGGATGAAGGAGGAGAGCGATGAACGATGAAAGGATAGGCCATCGGGCAAAACAAAACAAAAAAGTGGTTAAGATTGAGAGGGGGAGGGCAGATGCCAGTCAGACTTTTGATGACATTGGGTGCTTCACACATGCCACAGTGGCCTGACTCACCAGAGTTCACAGGACTCTCGGCCGCATACAGGTGCGTGCGTGCGTGCGTCCGCAAGATACAGATTTAGCATACCTCTTGACAGCATCAAAGCGCCACTGTTCTCTTTGGGAAGCTGATGAGACATCCTTTCAGAGCTGTCCACTTATAAAACTGAGCCAGTAAAAACATTAATTTGACCATAGACTCACTGAGAGTGTGAGCACCAGGAGTGTCAGCAGGGTAAGAAAAACCAACAAGAAATGATATGTATACTATGTTTATATAATCCAGCTATCCTAGAGATGGATTGCTAATGCTTGAACTTGATCCAAACAAAGAAACCTCTCCCGCCAATGCCATAGGCTGCTCTCTCAGAAGCTCCGCCCCCAAATTGGAAACACATTGCCAAAGTCAGGGATAGTGTTGTGAGGTGCGGTCTGCACCACTTTGTTTGTGTTTCCCATTCACAGAACCAGGGCTGTGTAGAAACACCAGATTATTTTTTCAGCTCACACACACAGAATGCAGATGAGGGTATTGGCTGAATTTGACAAAAGTATATTACGGTATCTTACAATCGTTGAGTGTAGACCTGAATTGTACAGACATTAGCCTACTCTCTTAAAGCACTATTAACCAACCTGCGTGTATTGAGTCATAAGCCTTATGAGCTGCCAAGGAGACACTACTACTGTTTGTACAGTACAGTACATTAGCCAAGTCCGCATGGGAGCTACTGTAAACCCAGAACTTCCCTTAGGCCACGGCAAAGCCTCTACGTGACAACAGTGTGTGATAGGACGCACAGCCTGTAGGGATTTGATTCCTTGCACATGCGCATTGCACGTGTGTGAGTACATTATGTCCACACATTAAGGGGAACCCTGGCACCCTTAAACACAGGGCTTCCCTCAGTGCAGAAGACCCTGAGTGTTTTGTTCAAACTAAAGCACATCACTAAATGATTTAGTGCCATTAGCATTGGCTTAGCAAACAATCGCATTCAGGTAAATAGCCACAGCTCTTTCTGAGCGATGTAATCACACTGTGTAGACTAGCCTCAATTGACTCAATATGTCAATTTACATTGTCCATAAATTAATGGAAATCTATTTCTTTTTTGTATTCGTTAGTCAGATCATTTGACGCCCAATGCTCGCCTTGTTTTCAGGTTGCACTGTTCAGCTTCTATGACTCAGTATTGGGGCTGTCTAGTCTCAGCGTTTTCCGTCCTTTAGGACCACGTCACATAAGCAACTTTGTGCTGAACGTCTGATACATAGAACCTAAGCTCGACACATAACTCTGGGACGTTTGGGAAGTGATGTCGAATCAATTTCCATGGGCTGTTAGCATTGTCACTCACATGTATGTAATTTCCGGTGTGACGCTAGTGCACTACTTTATTTTCTAATATAAAATCAAACATTTACTTTACAAACATATTATTTTCTAACAAATTCCTCATTTTAAGTTTAACTTTCGACCTGCTCATTGAGTTATGTAGTTGGTTGTCGTGCATGTCAATCGAAATACCTCGCTAGTCATGCAGGAGGGTACTGACGCAGTTAGCCAACACTGTCCCAGACTTTACGTATGTAAAGGCT
Organism: Amblyopsis rosae; assembly: GCA_025399935.1. Lineage (NCBI taxonomy): Eukaryota > Metazoa > Chordata > Actinopteri > Percopsiformes > Amblyopsidae > Amblyopsis > Amblyopsis rosae. The sequence goes on from JAODTR010067198.1 coordinate 16,323, forward strand.
GGCTCTGCAAGACTAGGGTCTGTTTTCAGTGCTAGCCGAGGTCTGCTTGGCTTTGGGACAATCATTCATTTGAAATTGATATCTGCCAAAGATCGACTGAATGACATTTTAAAATCCATTTTTTAGCATAATCCTCAAAGTTTTCAATGCATAATTTGGTAAAATCAAATAAAATTGCAGGCAATGAAAGTAGCCTAGCATATACTTCTATTTGCATTAAATATAGCATTGTCTGCTATAAAAACATTCAGTCTTCTGAAAGGTTGTATGGAAAATAAAAGCCTATATGCTAAAAGCCTTGGGGAGTGGGTAGGGAGTGCCTTTTCACTCCCTACCTCAGGCCATCAGCTGGTGACGTGATGACTTAAAGGACTGCAGGGTTTAAAGGCTTAATGAAGCTCCCAGCTTTCTAAGGCAAACTATATGGCAGCCATTAAGCAGGCACAAGCACACAAGCACACGCACACACACAGTTCACAGCGTTCATACCAGAGTTGTCGTCTTGTGCTCACAAAGTCAGTGAAGATGGCTAAAAGAAGGCAGAATCTCCTGGATGTTTTTCTCCTTCTTCATTTCAGTCACCTACTTAGCATTTTTAAACATCCTTACAGGTATCTTACAGAAGAATAGGGCTTGATGAGCCAAAAAACAATACTATAGTGTTGATTTCACTTGTATCATTGTAAAACGCCTGGATTAGTTCTAAGAGTATCTCTTAATTATTGCAAACGCTCGTCGGAGGAGCGAGGCAATCTCTGCTCCTAACTAACCTAACTAATATATTCCAGACCTCAAATCAGATTGTACAGCTGTGATGTGCACCCAAGATAGTGATGGAATTTATTGCTTTGTTTTTCGCATATGCTTATCCTACATCTTTACACGAGATGTTGAACAGTCATTCCCAATGTGGGGGCAGGCGGTGGAGCTGGGACTCCTCCTGGAGGGTCGTGAGATGCTTCCAAAGCATTATTATAGCATTTTGAAATGTTTCTGCTATTTTTAGTTTAGTTTAAAATCACAGTTTTTTTTTGCTTCAAACGAAGGTACAGATAGTGTTGCAGTGCTACCTGAGCTGGGTGTCTTTGGCTGGCGCTCATGCACGTGTGGCTCTCTAGTATGAGAGTTGTGGTGTAGGCACGTGGCTGTTAAAGCCAGGGGAACAAGTCTGCTTTCTGTACAATATAGACCCCCCTCTTGGCTGACATCTGTCTCTCCCTCCCTATATTTCACACACGTGCACACACTCTCTCTCTCCCCCCTCACACTCTGTCTCTCAATCATCTGTCCCACACCATCGTCTCCTCCCTCACACCTTCTGACACTTCCCATTTATCTTCCCTTATCTCTTGATCACTCCCAATTGTTCCTATATTGTCATGTTATATATTGTTAGCATGTTATCATCCTCATTGTATCTATTCTATTGTGTTTCTCCTGTTTAAATGTATATTCTCGTACAGGTCCTAAACTTAAGCGCATATGCCAGTATAGTATTCCACTCTGAGAATCACAACAATAATATTACAGGTATAGTAAGTTATTGCAAGCTAATTATAAGCTAATACACTAGCAAATATCTCCTGGCATTTCGCTATCTTACTGTTCTCTGTGATTGTTGAAAAACAATGTGCTTCACAGTACGTGTCGATGCGGAGAGAGAGCCATGGCAGTGAAGGAGTCGGGCACAAGTAGCCTGACCTTCGCTGAGCTCTAGTCTTTTCTTTTGCAATACACAAGAGGAGAGATTAGAAGTAGGCCATGGCTTGCTGTACCCCAGCTTTGATCAACAATGCCACAGCCTAATGTCAGAGTACTGCAGCACAAAACCAAGTCAACTCCTCCATAGCAGGGTTGGACAATATGATGATGCACACCAAGTTACATAATTGGTCGTTTTAGATGTACAGTGTCTACATCTATATGTTTATACCATAACTTTGAATTCATTGACAGGTCCTGGCTGTTGGGTAGCTATATTATTCAAAATGGGCATTACCAAATGGTTATTTTATACAATAAACCATTTCTTAGTTAAATAAAATAAAACGTCCAATTTTCCATTATCATGATTATATAGGGCTAATACGCAGTGATGGAAGGTTTTTGACATATCACCCATCGTTCTGCTGGGTGATATAGCAAAAACCACCGGATTATAACGGTGGAGAAAAGGCTCAGCTAATGCGAGGAAAATGCATGCAAAAACACTCTGCATGGGCCCTGGTGTACTGGAGAAGCAACGCAGTCCGATTCCCTCCTTTTAGGCTTCCACAGCGTACATTTCCAGCAACAATGAACTATTCACTATGCCTCGTCAGTGCAGCCTCTTCAGTTGTTAATGAGAGAAGAAAGTGACTTGCATGTGAGGGAGAGCTCAGCTGAGCTATATGCTATGTTTGTTGTCAGTTAGCCAGGCTGTTTGTTGCTGGCTACTGGGTGCTGGGCTTCGTAGAGAAGGAAATAAAAAATGTCCTACATGAATTAACCATTTCCTTGAGGCTATACTCATATTTGTACTTTGTATCGGCAAACACTCTAACTTAATACTGGTATTGGTATTATTGGTATCTAGTTTTCATTTTAATTTTTTTATTTGATCTGTCTGTCATTTATAAAAAATAAAATAAAATTATGCAAGCCACCATTTATTGTTTAAGTGGAATGCAAAACTTTACAAAGCGATTAGTGCAGTCTCGTTTGTTTCAACTGGACAAGATAAGGTGTATTTGGGTGGAACTCAGCTGTTTTCATGGACTCTGCTCTAACAGAGTCCTTGATATCAAATGACAGGGTTTAAAGTTTAGCTCTACACAGAAATCCAGTATCATAAAGGCAGCTACTTCCTTATTGGCCAAAGCAGCCAATTTATAGGTCTAATAAGTCTAAGTCTTTCAATAGAACACTGTACCACGGTGATCAAATTAATTAACCACGACACATGCATATGCCACTTTTTATGCATAATTTACTATAAATTAAAACTACAATATTTTACATTATAACAGACAGTACTCTGATATGTGAAAGGGGAAACTAAGACAGTGTGATACTGTATGTGAAAGGGGCTAAGAAAACAAATTGGAATAGTTAAACAATCCTATTAGTTTATCATAAGTGCATATGTGCTAAAAGCAATGAAGCATAGTTTAAATATGAGTTGTTTTCTTTGCTAGATAATATTGTGGTGTTAATGAGTTTTAGCTATATGTGTAAACTGTCAACAGTATTTTATAGATTACAGACAGTATAGAGAGAGAGAGTTCCCATAATGCGGTGTGACTTCGGCTCTCTATGGGTACACATAGCCGTGTGCAATGTTGTGTACATAGCTCCTTCCACACAACTGGGATGGGATTCAGTATTCATTTTTACTGGAGATCTTTTTAGTAATCTATTTATCCTCATTCAACATTGATATCTATAGTGTTAATTTCCCATTCTGTTAAGCTGCTTCACAATATATTTTCTCCCTGTATTGCAAAACACTAAACTACATAGAGCAAGTAAATAAGGGGATGAAATTACTGTATAGTTAAACTACTTCAGTGTGTGTGTGTGTAATGTCTGAGCAAATATCCCTCTTTTATGGTGATTAAGATTCACGACTTGGAACACATGATTAAAAAAATCTAATAAAATAAATGACTCAAATGTCAGTTCCATCCCTACCTCTGCATCATTAGAGATACTTAAAGGTACAATCCATGTTTGTATTAGAAGGCTAGGCCCAAAACATCAAGTGTTCTTTACTCAATACATAAGTGTGCAAACCCTGCATTCAAAACCATTTGATATTAAGGATGTACCAATCGGTTTCAGCTAAAGGACCACCACCTGACCACTTTCAGCGAATCAGAGCTAGAACCATGTGGGAGGATTGTTTGCATCAAATTAACTGCTCACCTGGACGATAATTGGCCTGTTGTTTTTTAACTGGGTCCGGGTCAAGAGTGGTTTCGATTGGCGAGGTTCCAGTCTGAGAGCGGTGGAACACATAAATCGCCAGGCTAAGATAATGGCGTGAGCCTATGAGAGCTGTAGAGTGATGTTGTTTTTTTGTAATGCTGGTTTCAACTACAAGGTAATACAGGACACATACTGTAATTAGCTGAGTCCCTGTAATTGTTTTAAGCTGTGCAGTGTGCTGTTACTAAGTCCACATACAGTATAAAGGAGGATCTACCACCTGCTGCACTATGAAGCTCTTTTCTCATAATGCATTGTCCTTATCTGGTGTACATGTCCTGCTTTTGGTCTCTCAGTCGCGGTGGCATTGTCTAATCTGTCACTCTGCTACCTCCCGAGCTCTTTTATAGCTGTGACCGTCTCCGGTTTAAAAAGACTTCCCCTTCGTCCTTTAGCTCCCTCTCTCCCTCCCTCCGGGTGCCACTGTGTTCACATGGCCCCTGCATGTGACACGGATGGAGCCAAGCCAGAACACCCCGGATGGCTGCTGCAGCCCTCCACTGTTCCAGGCCTCGTTAAGTGTTCGCCCAAACAAAAGAGAGGGAACAGCGCGGGGGTCACGTGAGGCCGGGGGAATGTGCAACAGCATCAGAATGTCATTCAGCCACTACTCCAGTCCCTCGGGAACCGCGAGGAGAGCACAGCCTTTAAACTCTCACTCTGCCACTCACCCAAAGATACCACCGCTCTCCCTTCACTTCTCTGCCCCACTCTAGAGGCTGAACGTAGCATGAACACAGATCTGGGGTCTGATTAGTCTCGGGCCTTTTGTGACATTTAAAGGACAGCTGACTGCACCCGCTGTTGCGTTCACGGTCAACTTCCTGCTCAACAACCCAAGGGCGCATGCTTTTCACTAACAGCACATCATAAGGAAATGGGAGTGGTGTCTTGTTTATTTGTTGTACTTTGACATATTGACATCAGCTGTGAAGCAGCACTTTTTACATGTTCTGCTCCATTCATCACAGTATTGTGTAAGGTTTATCTCAGGACGATTTAACCAAACAGCAACATCACACTGTTGGTTGCCTGACCCTAACTGTTTATAGGGATCTTGAATGAGTTTGGCACTACGCATATGCTATCTTGTGTCTGTGTAGCCTTATGGCAATTTACCGCTGAAATTAATTTGCCTACGTATCACATTGGATCTGAATTTTATACATTATTGTTAAATGGAATAAGTTCAGCTAAATGTATGTGTATGTCATTTCTTGTGGTTTTTTGGTACGCATCTTATCTTGTTCAGTGCAGACATTTTTTTTTAGATTGGTTGAGTGATAATATACTGCAGATGTAATACATTTATTTTAGAGGAACTTACAGTACATTCCTGTAACTTCCCTGAGCTGAGATTATTTATGTAATGTTACTGTATGCATGCAGTTTAATATATTAGTTTTGCTGATATTTCTTTGCTGATGAGTCTTTGTTCAACTCCTTAGCCTCTTTCAATTATTTTGGATGAGGAGAGGACTTGTCAGGAAGTAAGAAAATACGATTGTTTGCTATTAACCGGTAGCTTCTACTAACGTAGCTTCCGCATTACTTTTGAGTTTGAGTGCTTTGTTTGAACATCTACAATAGATTGTAGATCTACATCTACAAAAGATTGTCAACTTGAGACAATGTGAGGGCGGCAGTGGCACAGTAGGGAGATGGGTGATCCAGAAGTTGCGGGTTCCAGCTCTGCTAACTCCTCACCAAGTGTCGGGGTGTCTTGAGCAAGACACTTAACCATAACTGCTCCCGGTGGTCAGGTGGTGCCTTGCATGCAGCCATCACCACCGGTGTGTGAATGTGAGACAATGCAGTACAGAGCTTTGAGTGGTTAGAAAAGTGCTATGTAAAATACAGTCCAGTTACCATAAACTGCCATATTAACATAACCCAAAAACTTTTTATTGAAGAGAACACCTGGTTACAAATAAATATTAATAATATGATAATTGAGTACCATTGATCTATTCTTCTGCAATATATAGTAAAGTTCATTGTCCCCTTAATGTCAGCGCCATGCTTAAGTTGTACTTAACTTTTAATTATGTATAGGCAACTTTGTTGTCTTTGTTCAGGGAGAGAGCATTGGTTTCGATTTGAATTTTGTTTTTTTAGCAGACTTGCAAGATAATGGCAATGTGGAAATATAGGGAGTATTTTCCATTGCAGCAGCTTTAGTGAATTTCACAAGTTAAAAGCCCAAAATATTCACATTTTCCTTACATTTCCCAATGAACCCTTTATATATATTTTTTTTCCTCTTTACTTATGTCAACACATTGTGACTAACACTACACTAAATGCCTTAACATTAATATGTTGCGTGGACATATTGACGTTAAGTGTTTGCATGTGATTGTGTTTAAAGACCTGGGGAGCAGTAAAGAGAACATCAAGGGACCTATGCCGATTGGCAAGCTCTGAAGTAAAATACCCCTGCTTGATTTTTCTCAGTGTCAGGCATTATTAATGCAGTGGTACAAATGAATAGAGAAACCCTGGGCAGTAAACAGGCAGGAGTCAACGCAAGGCAATTAATCATTGGCATCCGCACAATGAAACACTGTCATCACTTAAACACACACACACACACACACACACACACACACACACA
>JAODTR010067198.1:23008-38533 GCA_025399935.1 Amblyopsis rosae
ACACACACACACACACACACACACACACACACACACAGACGCACACCGTGCCTCAGGAATGTGCTCACAGACAGTCAAATCTAACCTTTAGCGCGTCTTGCCAATTAGTGCTCTCACCTCCTGTCTTTAGGTTCTGTGTTAGCGGAGGTGTTGTCACTTTGCTAACATCCCTGCGTCTCTCAGCATTCACCTGGAGCCGGGGGCGTTGGACGGCTTGCACAGTAAACTTCAACCACTGTGTTTTAGGGCCGTCCCGAATACCATTTGATAGTCTTCAAATTCTCATTGGTATTTCTGAAAGAGTTTGAGTACTTACTCAAAACTCCATATAAAAACACTTGACATGTTTCATAACCTGTTAAAAGTCCAAGCAGGCAGTCAGGACTGTTTGTGGGCTTTCAATACATGCACATTATATTCCTATTGACTAATTTCGCCGTCAGTTAAACAAAAATTGTAATTTATACTAGTCGATTCTCTAAAAATACCAAAACACTCAGAAAACCGTCCAAATTGATCACAATCAGATTTAACAGTGTCAGCATGTGTACATGTTGCAGGTCTCTCCTCACCTGCTGTTTTGTCTCAGTGGGTATAGATCACGTTTTAGCTTTTACTTTCTCCTTATTAATGTTTTTTAAATCTGACCGCTTCATCTTCAGAAGATGAACAGTTGCAGTAGCCTACGGCACAACAGTGGCATAGTGCCAATACATCTCCGTTATTCACATGCAGCGGGACGAGAGCATTATGAAACTCTTCACTTGATATTGATTCTGTACCGGTATGACTAACTGTATGCTGTGCTGAAAAGCGTTATTATCTTACCGTAGCTAGTTAAGCCTAGCAAAATGCTATTAAGCTTAACTTAAACAAAGGTGAACAAACAGTCAGGAACCCGACGGCCGTTTTTTTTTTTTCTTTCAATATTAAATGCAGTTGTACTGTAAGGTTAAATCAAAAGAAGAGAGGTTGTGAATCCAAATTAGTCTGGGATAATGCATGATGCTGCGCTGCAACATCAAAATTTGCCACTTTAAGAGTTGTCCTTACTATAGGAACCAGGAACGCATAGAAAATCAAGCACTACCAACTCCACTCGCAGGGTCAACAGATTGTTTTGTGCGTTTCATGTGCAGGCTGAGGCAGGAGACTGACTGAGCCACTGCTTTCAAAAAATAAATAATACAATAAAATGATACGTTTAACCGACTAACCGCACACATCCCTAGTTCACAGTACAATTAGTACAATCAATGCCTGTTTTGTCAGCCCATACTGTTCTTAAAATGTTGAGTTAGTACTCATCTATGAAGACTCATCGTATCCACCAATAACATCCACCAATAACTCATAGTCCACCGATCGATCACGGTCAGAAATAATCTTGTTACATTGGCAAAGGTCCAGACAATCTAATCCAATAAAATATTTAGTCCATAACACAATATTAATAAATACTGCACAGCATTAACAGTTTCATTAATATAATATAAACTGGCAGACGTAATTTGTAAAGATGTACCGTTTGCATTAGCCAATGACGGCCATGTTTAAAGAGAAGCTTGTCTCTCTGCTGACAGACCAAGCCAGTTAAACCGCAATTCATTGATTAGTACAGCAAACCGAACATGTGGATTTTGTCTTTTACTGAGAAACTGTTAGTCATAGGACAAATGTGCATACATAAAATACAAATAAAAGAATATTCAAATCACAAAATTGAAAACCGAATACGTACCCATCAAACGAATATCTGAATACTAGAGTATTCTGGTCCAGCCCTTGTGTGTGTGTGTGGCGGGGCGGCGATAGGGTTGGGAATGGGGGGGCATGTATTAGAGTAAAACTAGGGGTGCACCGATTGATCGGAAGCAGATCGGAATCTGCCGATCTCCACTCAAAATGCGAGATCGGTGGCAGTCAGATTTTCCTTTCTAATGGCTGCTATGGAAAACCTATCGTTGTTGTCAATAAAATGGCTGTCGCGAGGGATAGCAAGACATTGCTTTCTTTAAATTAATGTAACTAGGAAAACGTTTAACCTATTTAAAATCTATAAAAACTGAAGTTTTTGACCTTCTTCAAAACTTCCAAGATGGCGGCACTGGTTCGTCTGCAAACTTTAGCAAATATAAGCTTAAAATTGTGATGCTTTTCATCAAAATCACTTCATTACACATGTATAAAAAATATATAATTTAAAAAAAGTGTACAGTTTACACTAACTAGATTCTTCAATATTCATGTAATTCAGCGCATTCTCCCGAGTTCGGTGATCCATCAGTCAACTCAGACCAATAGTCCCGTGTCATAAACAACCCAGAGGTTGTTAGATTTTAGTAAAATCAGGTATTAGAGGACAGAACAGAATGTGAGATAAGAAATTGTCGAGCTTGTCAGCATGTTAATATTTCAATAATATATGGAGTCCCCCCTACTTTTATAAAATGTGTCAAAACTTCTGCGGACTTCGATGTTGTCTATATACTCAATATTTTAAATGTCTTTGTAAAATAATTTATCAAAGAAATTCATCTTACTTTTATTAATATTTTATGATTTATGACATAGCTGTTATACTTCACAAAGCAAATTTTGGAGCACAATACGGATGTGAAGGTGTGGTGAAAAATGAGCTCACAGTGAGTAAATATGTTTCAGGATAAAATCTGTATAATATGTATGATATTGCAGACTAAAAATCAGCAATCGGTAATCCAGATCGGTGCATCCCTAATTAGAACAGTGGTTCTCAGGCCTTTTTGTGTACACTGTTCCAGTTAATTCAACAGTAATGCTCAAACCTTTCTATTGCTCTGCACTGTACAGTACAGGCCTGGTTGCGTGGACATTAGTTTGAATAAAAAATATCACTGCCATTTTGTTGCCACATTTGTGAAACAGCTCCCACCCCTGCCTCTCTCTTATCCCGTGCCTCACGTTGCCATTGCTTTTATTGTTGTTTGTATGTTGTAACAAATACAGTTTTTCTTATTTCCCCAGCGTGTCTCTCTGTGCAGCTTGCCTTTATGCAGTAGTAAACCTGATACTTTATATAGGCTCTGTTACCATGTTGTAGAGACAGGGCAGAGCCTCCACGCAGGCCATTACCAGTCGCTGAGTGACAGAATGCGGAGGCTAAAGTGTCACTGACAGAAACCCTTGTGCGCAGCAGCTAGATAAGATGGCTTCTTCATCTGTGTGTATTTTGAGATGGAGTTTACATGACTTAACCTCAGCCTAAAATGTAATTGTTTTATGTAATAAGGATGTCTTCAGCTCTCCAGTGTTGATTTTACATGTTGGTTGAGGCGTGCGCGTGCTCATTGTGTGTTCAGTGCTGTGCTCAGACGGGCCTCCGACAACCATAAAATAGATATCTTGAAAAGAAATCACATGTAATTCGCAAATGAAATGTCATATTTTTGATAACACTGTTAAGCTAATGTAATATTTCATACAGTGCTATGATCAATGCAAGAAAATAGTGGTCGACTACACAGTGCATTCTAAACCGGTTCGGGTTGCAATGATCTGTGAAATTTGACAGTTATGTATGAGACGTACTTATGGCTAATGTTTACCATATGTTCCATTCCATTCCATACTTTATTCGGACATTACCTTGAGAACCTCCCCCCTACCCATATTTGTAATTCTTTGGTGTGCTTTAAAACTGTCTATTGGTTTATTCGTGTGTGTGTGTGTGCGTGCGTGTGTGTGCGCGTGTGTGGTAGCTCGGACCATGAGGGGGCACGATGCATCATCCATGAGTGTCACCCTCTGCCGGGACTGCAGTGACCTGCAGCTGTCAACACTCTATCCTTGAGCTTGACAGCACTGCTGCGTTAAGGATACACTGCAGGGCCCGGCATGTGAATAGTCTCTCAGGCATCCAGCAGCCCAGGTCTGCTACATGCTTTCTCAAATTCAATGCAGGTGATGTATAGTGGAACTCCAGCTATAGGTCAAATACTCTTATTCTTAGACAGATCTGGCTTTAATTGCATATTATACTTATAGTAATTGTAACAGGAAAAAATATATATATTTTAGCTTGTCCGCCCGCTATAAATGTAGCGATGAAACTTTAGTCGGGCCATATGTTTGTCCATCAGCAGATGGACAATCTCTAAACAGCCTGCTGCCCGAGAGAAAATAATAGCACTGGCACTCCCTACACAAAGCTATGCTCCTAGTAGTCAAATATGTTAGGAGGAGACTGTAAAAGCTAAGTCTATCTACAGTATGGAGTGGTTGTGAGGTTGGAACGGTCAGTGACAAGAGGTTTATTAACAGCTGATATGGAGAGAACATATTTACCGGTGTAAGCGTTGGCGCATGGCACAACTTCATGTCACAAGTCAATTTAAGGTGTAGCCAATATTTATAAATTTTTTTCGGGATATGTGGTGGTGGCACAATACAGTTCTAAAAGGTTTGATTTGAACTAATAAATGATCAGTAGGAGTGGTCTCTGTCTTCAGTTACGGCAACCAAATCAGCTCCTCTCACTCCCTTTTATGCGCGCTCACTCTGTCAAGGCCAACTGCCAATGTCTTGATGAACGGCGAAAGTCTAAACTAGCTTGACAGAAAAGCTTCTCACAGGAGTAAACTGATCTCCTTGTACTTGTTGAGATAGTAGTCATTTGTTAATAATTTACGAAAATAGGCCAGCATAACAAACACACGCAAATGTTAAGTTTGTAGTGTGCCTTAGCTTAAGAAAGATCAGAAGCTCACAATGCATATGTCTATGGGTCATACTGCTGGTGGTCTCGTCGGAGAGCAACGTGCTACACTGTACACAAACTACTAGGCTAGGGAGGGATGCACAAATAAAGGGCTTTTAGTGGAGATGCTTTACACATTGTAATGACTAAATGTGCTATTTAGCAATCGCCACTAAGTTGTATTCTTGGTTATTGTTCACGGTGGGGTGGGTATTCCTTTTGCAAATGGTTTTTAGCCGACATACCCACAAGATGCTGAGATGTGTCCTCAAGAGGAGAAATGAAGTAGGCCTACCTGTAGAGCCCAAGAGCTCCAATATTATCCTATTTACTATAGCCTACTGACACATGAAGGGGAGGGCTGGATTTATGAGAGAGCGAGAGAGAGAGAGAGAGATTACATAACACAAGACAACACACATGGCTCACATTGGCTCTCATGCCGGTTTATCATCACACACAGTAGCACAATCCACACATGAGCTTGCCTTTGTGTGTGTGAAAAGCTCAGCTTCTCACACAATCCGCTATGACCCGCTGTTATAGCGCTATCTAACATGGCATCACCAGCCTCTGGCATGCTCATGAATTGAACAACCATGCAGGGAACCTGCTGCAATTACGGATTGTGTCTCTTTGTATTGTACGTAGTGTATTTAAAATGCTATTCAGGTGGAGTGAGTTTTCTCTTTTTTTTTTTTTACGCCCCAGCCTGCAGTGTCTCGTCTCTGTCCAAGGCACAGGATACACATGAGCTACAAGCTTTCTGTCTTATCAGGGTGTCTTTCGAGCCACTGCTTCATGTCTTCTGGTTTCTTCTGGTCTTCCCAGAGGCCTGTCTTTCGCTATTCCTTTCCACCTTAATTATCTCCAAGACTCGCCAGTTGTGGTCTACGTTCTTTTATTTATTTTGTTTATTTCTGCACACACTCCACCACAAAATGTATAATTCATCAGGGCTGTCTTTGCTCGCTGTCAACCTCACGTGCCACACTGAATGCACATATTCAGTTAATTTGGACAACGTACATGAAATGATACTGTATGCGTGCAAGTCTGTGCGCTAGCACACCACAGAAAACGTGTCTATGTTGCTGAGAACATTTGCATTTGTATACCAACGGAAGGAAAAACCTATTCAGAATTCTGTGTGTGTGCACGTGCCCACGTGTGTGCATGTGTACATGCAAACTCAGTGGCTCTGTGCTCCTTATCAACGACTTGTGTTTCCAGCATATGGTTTCGTAACGCACACTTTATTTCACTCCTTCTTCTGTTATTGCATAACAGAAGAAGGAGTTGGCCTGAGGAGGGGAGAGGAGGGGGCTTCCAGCTACCTACGTCACCATCTCATGCTTCCGCTGACAGAGGGAATCACTGGGGAAAATCCCATATTACATACAAGGACTTTGAACACCTGCGACAGCCTGCATTTGCCATTTTCTTCCCGCATCGCCCATTGGCTCTACTTCGAATTCATGCTGATTGATTTGCATGTAAAACATTGGGCTGCTGTTTTGATGTAACATGCATTTGAGCCATTTGCCTATTTCCTTTTAGATACAGGTTAGCCACCTACAGCCAGTACAATCAAAATTATTTTCCCCATTCTAAATTTATAGCACGAGTAATATTATTTCTTTACTTTTATACACCACTATAGAAAAACAACTGCTAAATGATTGTATCATTTATCCTATTACACTCACATAAATTAATATTCTAGTAAATAGAATACTCCATTTTATGAAGCCAGACACTGCCCCCAAAGGCGGTGGGTGGAACTGCATTGACCTGATGAATGGAGTTAAACAATGCTCGACTGCTGTAATGTTCCCTCTCCTCCAGGGACAAAGGGCAATGCTTTGGCGGTGAGGATATATAGCGGCCGTGACCTCGTTTTAGATTCATAGCGCGTCTCGCCCTTCTGCGGGGTTGTAGCGTCTTTGTCCATGCCCGTATCTCCAATTATGCCCTTCTCTTCTCTGTGACAGCCTACAGAGAGATGAGTAACTAACATTACAGGTCATCCAATAAACCATTATTCATCCACGTAACCCCTTCTTTTGGGATCGGCAGGAACATTTCATGGTCACCTCCACATTAGGAGACTGGTCCATAGATGCAGATTTGCTCCTCTATTTTTGGAGATCAAAATATCAAGAAGGGAAAATGCAAGATGGAGACATGCCTGTCACTTATGGGCATTCCAGGCTTGTGGTGAATTTATTGTCACACTTGTATCGCTCAGTATTTACATAATGTAGACCCCCGGTCTGTTGTTGCCCTGCTTAGTTGGCTTTATACGGCCACTATTCTGTAAATCGCATTCTCATTGAAAATGAATGGCAACCTGTCGCTTTGTCATCCTATTTGGTTGTCCGTGTGAACGCAGGGTAAGGTTGGCTGCCTTATCTAAATTGAATGTAAAGTGCCATTCGATAGAGCTTCAATAACATTTTTATTCCCGTAAAACCAAAACGTGTTATCTGAATGCAGTTCCTTCAGATCAACAACGCTGATGGGAACCACCAGCGGTTCGGACCCAAGTGCACAAATCCTGTCCGAACTAATTATCGCGGCAAATCAAACTGGAGCTTGCGAGATCAAGATGGTATCACAAGGCTAAAGATAGAACTACACCAAGATGTGGAATATTGACTGGGAGGTTAATGGCGACAACCTAGTTAGAATATTGGTCTTCCTAATCGTGCGTGTTCCGCGCATGGGCGCACGCTCGAGTGAGTAAGCTATTTCAGATTCGAATACGCGAATGAGGAAGCTACGAGACTATTACTGACAGCTAGTAACAACAGCGAACCATCACTTTGACGTAACAATATTTATTTTTCAAATGTGTGCATTATTAATTCAAAAGCAATAAAAGAAGGGAACGATTCTTAGATGGCGTAGAATGTGGGTCAGGCCACGAGCAGCACAAAAGGAGCATATCCAACCTAAAGGCTGTATCAGTTTCAGATTTCAAGAAGAGACTATTCCATATATGGAGACAAGACCAACAGTTAACGCAAACCTCTACCTTAATCAAACAACACTGCAGTACGAGCTAAATAACGCACTCTGCAGACATCGGTGCAGTGGCTATTCAGTGGGTCAAGACCAAAAGACATTGAGCCTAGTATTCACTCATTGTCTTTAATACAATACTATGTTGAAATGGAAAAAATACCAACTAACTTCCAACTGTGTGATGTTTTAGTATTTTTTGTAGGCCTACTAAAACCTGATAGCCTTTACCTATTCTTCCATCCACAGATGTTGCTTAGACTCTGATCGTCTACGTAGTCTATGCTCAGATGGGTTTGCTTACAGAACCTGATAATCTACACAGTCTACATGCTCAGTGGGACCTAGACTATGGTGCTGAGAAATACAACGCAGAAATGCCAAAATCTTAAGTTCGTCAAATGGGCACTTGAGGCTGACTGCAAAAGGGAGTCAATCTCCATAGGCTCCCTTGTTAAAATGTCAAACTTTACAGTAAAAATACATGTTTACAGTCTGGTTTAAAGGTCTCTATTCATGACAACTGTACTGGGGGTGAATCTTTTTTATTTATAACTCATCCATTCAAAATATATTAGCCATAAAACGGAATAAAATTAGAATTAATGGAACATTAGTGCTTCCGTTTACTTCCATTCTGTAAATCTTATCGAGTTTGCACTTTTTGGCCACCATGCATGAAGTCTTACATAAAACACAATGTTAAAGTGAGATGAACCAGATGTGCTTTAATCCAACTCATTGATGCGACAGTTTATCTTGGCATGCAAGATCAACCTTTTAGATTAGAGGACAGGATGAGAGACAGGAGTCTGCTAACAAGAGCCACTAGGGAGTTGGCGGACTTGATAGCACTCTTTGCCGCGCTATGACAATATATAGGACTTATGGTTACTTTCCACCCAGAGCCAGTGGTTAGATATGCCTGTGCCTCTCATTCACCTGGCTTCTCTTTTATATTCATACTTTGTGACATAATATATGATAATATGACATTTAATCTTTATGGAATGGGGATACATTATCTTACCTTAGTTGTATAGTATGTTTGCATTAGATTGCTCCATTTGAACATAAGATAACATTAACTTAGAAAATAGAGAGAGCCAATTACTGTAAAATCCCATGATGTCGTGGATCGGTTCTTTCAGTTTCTAGCCAGCACTGCTACATTAGCTCCACTCAGGGAGGAGAGACTCTGGGGAAAAATGTCACTTACTATAGCCTGAGTTTAGATCGAAGGTTGTTTGTATGGCAAATGACAGCCGCACGAACCAAAGTGCCATTCAACAACCTTGGGAGTCTGCACTCTACAGCATGTATATAAAAAAGAAAACTTGGTGTGCAATGGCAAATAGCCCCAGAACGTCTAGTTTGTCCTGGCACTAAAATATGCTATATTCTAATAAAATGCACAATGGCTTTATAGACCTACTGTATGTCTAGCAATGTGGATTTCAAATAAGAAGCCCCAGCATAGTTACACACATTCACAGTAACTAATCGTGCTGCCGCAGACATTTTTCTCAAGCAAATAAGTGCCTGATGATCATCTTAACTTTGTATTGTGTAACTGTGGCCAGCTGGTAGCTCTGTGCAGTAAGTTATGTAAACCTCACTCTCCGACACCTCAAGGCGACAGAGCCCGTTGGGTTTTAGCGTGTCTTGTAGAGCGTCCGCTCTCTGTATGGGAGAATGGTGCTTGCGTCCTAGACGGGACGGACTCCGTCCCATTCATGCAAAGGTCAACAGCTTTGACACATCTGCATCTCTTTGAAGCCACAAGCTGTCTAGGGAGGTAGTGCCCTAAGAATTGCCGCAACAGTCTGGGTGAAAATATCTGGGAGCACTTTAACGGATTAGGAAGCATCAAATTAAGTATCACTTCTTTTTAACAGCTACAAAAGTGCAGAATTATGGGATTGTGAAGTCCTTGAGAGACCTTATTGGAAATCTCCAAGGGACCAAGTATTGCTGGGGCTGTTGTGTGCGTTCTCCAGACACACGTGGGTTACAGAGAAGCAGAGGAAGGAGAGGTCGGGGGTAATTATGTTCTCTAGACTTGGCCTGCCTGGCTGTATGCAGCCCGTCACCTGCTGAGGTCCTTACAGCCTGGCATGAGCTGTCACATTGTATTGGAAGGATTATGTCACTTCATCCACAGAGAATGGGAGAAGGCAAGGGTAGAGAAGCAGGGAGTTTCGGATGGACTTGCTGAGGCGACGTGGGTCTGATTCAACCAGTTCAAGGAAGTATAACAAGAGATTGCCTCATTCGTTCCTCAGCTGGGCTCGCTCTGTGTGTGCTCGCTCTGTCTGTGTGTGTGTGAGCGTGTTTTGTGCGTATGTGCGTAAGGACAGCGGGGCTATTTATGACTCATAGTAACAGCTGCCGTTGCTCGCTTTTCCTGCTCATATCCGTGCCTATGTCCTTTCTCCCCGGACTTGGCTACGCTCGGCTCTTCTCTTTGCCAATCATATCCTCAAACGCAGACGTTGATTATTTGATGATTTATTTGATATCTCGATTGACCGTCTTTCATCGCGTCTTTGATTGATCCGTCTGTATTAATGAGACTGCTCGGATCAAGCAAATCTCCAAAGGAGGCGCAGATACTGTAGAATAGTTGATACAAGAGTGGGAAAAAAAGGAGCAGAGGGAGAGAGAAAAATGACAGGCCCTGGAGCCTTGCCATGCAGTACATTACATCTGTCACACTCCACAGAACTGTAACATTAACTGACATCAGTCAGGAAGTTCCCATCAAGGGTGTTAGCGTGAGTGACTGTGGGGGGGTGGCTGTGTGTGCACATGTCTTTGTCTGTGTGAATGCTAGTGCTTCACTATGCCATACAGCGTGCGGGTCAACAGTACGCCAAGGCTCAGTATGGCATGCCCGGTCCAGTAGTGTGGGCGGGGTGATGTCAGGCATTGTCTAGCGAGGTAGGTTGATTAGCAGGGGAAGTGGCCTCGTTACGGCCTAACAGGCGCAAGACAACAACACCCAGCTGCGCTGGGTGAAGGTACAGGAGTAGTTGTTGAGCCGCTAACATGGAGGCTCACATGCAGCTACACAGTACACACTAGAACACTTTCACCGTGGATGGCATGCATCACAGATTGGGGATGAAAGGGGGAAAATTGGTTTTAGATTGTATGTCTGTAAATACTGTACTGTACTCGCCATGGGTCTCCTTCAAGAACACACACAGAAAATAGACAGCGCAAAACAAGGCAAATAAAACACTACACGACAAACAACATTCAGCTATTAATCATCATATTGTATTTTGCTATACAGTTAATCTAAGAGAGAGCTAATGCTCATGTTTTGTTTACCCTATACTCATAATAGCTGTTGCTGAGGAAATTACATTCTGCATGCGAAACCACAATGAGCATACAGAAATACATTATTTTCCAGTACGTAACTTAAAATGTCTTGCGTTCTGCCTCAAAGGGAAGTCTTCCTACTACTTCCGCGACGTTGACCCTCTACACCTGTCCACAAATGGGCATGGGTGTTTTGGAATGCGTGCTAAGGAATACATGTTACTTCTGGAGACGCGTAGGAAAGAAAACAAGCCTTCTTTGCTCGAGGACAGGGAGGAAGCGTTGTCGAATGCAGAAGTGGCACACACGCACACATGAAGCACAAGCAGTCTCTGTCAGAGGGCTACACACGCCGTAGACGTAAATAGGTTGACACCGTCCAAGTTCATTCTGCCATTTTGAACACAAACATCTCACAGGAGGTTATAGGATGGCCACCGTGACTAATGGTTACAGCAACACTGCTGTAGGTGGCTCATGCGCGCGCATGGTGTGTTATAACACGAGCGGTGGGCGTAAAAAGGCAAAAACTGGTAATATTGATTCCCTCCCCCAACCGTGGGTTTATTAAGTGGCTCACGTCTAATCTCGCCTCCCCGCCCTGCTGCCCTGTAAACAGGATATTCACGTGGGAATCCCACCCTTCGCCTCGCTTCCTCTGCTGCTGTTTTCACGGCCAAACTGAATGGGCTGCCTTCATTCCGGTCTGACCCTCGCGTCCGTACGAGGTCCTGTCGCCTACGGCATAGCTCGTCCCAGACATGCGCCGTCCAAAATAAACCGCCCCCCTCCACCTCTCTGCATTGTTCGTCTTTCCAAACAGTCTGTTCCTGTTTTTGTCTGTCAAACATACACAGGCACTAAATCAGATAGGTGGGAAGGGGGGCTAGCAGTCACCCTGACTGCTAGCAAGCGAGGTGTGCGTGTGTCTGTGTGCGTGTGTGTGTGTGTGTGCGTGCGTGCGCGTGCGTGCGTATTTCAGGATAGCCAATAGGACAGTGGCACTACGGAGCGTCTTTGTCCATACTGTATACTCGTGGGGAAGGGAGCGTGTGCCAACAATGCTCTAAAAATAGTAAGAATATGCCCATGTGACACACTGAGGCTAAAAGCTTGTGAGTAATTTGTCTGACGCAGCACGAGCCCTGCTCCATCATACAGTAGAGCTGGTGTCCAAGTGGCTTCTGATCGGTGCCCAGGTAATCAGGAATATTGTCTCTCACAGCAGACAGTTGATTGCCCAATAAGAGCATAGCGATTGCTAACTGATTGCAAAGATAAAACCCTGCCCCATTATTGTAGTTCATATCCATGGAGTCTCTTTAAAATGTCAATGCATTTTTGGCTTTCTGCTGTATAAATGTACTGGTAGAGATAATAGTGACATAAGACATAAGACACAGTGGCACATGATGGTAATACAATTTTATTAAAAGTAAATCATTGAAATTTGCTTTAAATCGCCCCCGGGGCTTCCCCACCACATCATAACTCGGGTTAGCTTGGCGTTCTACTACAATGCCAGCTGTCTTGGCTGAAGGCACGCCGCGCAATGCACTCTAGTATTCTCGACTGAATTATTTAGTGCTGTGCTGTACGAGCATGTTCAAGCTAGCACACACAGCCTACTCACGTGCCCACACTGCACAACGCCCCCTCAGCATCGCCCGCGCTCTGCGTGTTCGAATTACGGCATGTGTGAAAGAGACAGGGCAAGAGGAATGTGGCTTGTGTACAGGAGGCCACGGCCGATGTGAAACACTTCTTCCCTGGCCATCTGTCACTGGGAAAGGCAAACTTTGCAAGCCAAGCCTTGAATCGCTTGGCCAAACGGTGGGATATATATATATATGAGAGAGAGAATAGTAAAACAGAGGAACACCAGCGAGAAGACACAGAGGTAGAAGGATGTGGGGAAGTCAGTGAAGCCTAGCAGCTGGAAGAGATTTTGTGGAGGTGTAGAGAGAAAGCAGGTGGATATTTAGACTGGCCCATAAGACAGCCGGGCTGACAGTGCCTGATAAGCACGGCTGACTGTCAGGTTTGGCAGGCTGATGTGGAAGAGGGCATATAGTTAAAGCTGATGGAGAATAGAGTCGGGTCAGAAACTGTAAGAGAAGAATTGACGAAAGTCACACCTGCCATTACATGTGCAACACTTGTTGTTGTTGAATGCTGATTTCAAGCTCTTCCATGTAATGTAAAGACAATGTTTGACATTCAAGGCATTCCACTGGTTGGATTTAGAACTAACGGCCGCCAACACACCACTGTGTCAACGCTTTAATGAGAATTGCAGAATACACACGCTAACCGCAGTGCTTTAACTTCTCATTTACGACTCCACGCTGAGTTAATGGTTAAGCTAATAGCCTCAAAGTTCATGTTCTCTATATTGTTCTAGATGCTTAGAGTTGTGTGTTGTTGAAATTAGCAGCGAACACATTAGATTGCTTCTATCCATTTGTGTAATGCTAACACTTCTCTTGAGACAAGGCTGCTCTGCCTGCAGTCCTGCTTTGAGGGCAAGCCAGATGATGTTAACAGTGCCGACGTTCCCCATTTCCCTCTCTTTGTTCCAGGAAAACCCCATAGCATCGAGAGCTCGGAGCGAGTCCAGCTGTCAGGCACCTATAACGTTCGCAAGGGGAAGCTCCAGTTGCCGGTTAACCGCTGGACCAAGCGGCAGGTCATCCTTTGTGGAACCTGTCTCATCGTCTCCTCCATCAAGCAGAGCCAAACTGGCAAGATGCACATTCTGCCGCTCATCGGAGGAAAGGTACTCCTCCGCCTAACAGCTACTGTATATCAGACAGTTGTAGCATCAAGTTAATTAGCGCTGTTGTGTAATGTCACCAGGGCCCATCATGTGATGTCATCAGAAATAAATGTCACATGTATGAGCTCAGTTCAATTCCGGAAAGCCTTCCCTCTTCCTGTAATGTCGTCTTTGCTCGTATATGCACTCTCCTTCAGTCGTCTGACGTCATCAACAAAGGCTCTCCCGACTCCCACCCACAGTAAAAATCAATGCGGCACAACCTACTTAATTTTCTCGAAATTTTTCAGAAGCTCTATGGGCCCCAAATCACACATCAGTGTGTTTAATTCTCCATTTCTAATTTGGATTCACATCATAACCTGTTGTGTAGACGCTCCATTTAGAGCCTTATTTCTGTCTTTCCTTAAGATGACTCCCCCAAATATAAAATGTTCTCTTGCTTTGGAGATTGCTCATCTCAGCAGGGAGTTTAGGAGTGAGCCTCTGGTAATGATTTGTATATAACTTTATATCTCTGTGTAGCCGCAGGGTTGGCAAATAAGCTCTTACGGGCTCTCCTGAAGAGGCCGTTCTGCCTGTCGCAGTGACAGTCCGATACACCATATCATGCCCCACCTGTTGGTTAAACATGCCACGTACGAGCCACGGCCTCGTCAGCCATTCATCCATGTAGTGCCTATTTATTTGCCTGTTTGAGTATGTATTGAGCATGCAAAACTAGTCACCTCGGTGTCACCTTTATTACTACTAGACAGCATGTGAATTAATGAACCCCAACTAGTTAGTTACTAAGTGCTTCTATGTAAAGGGCTCTGTAATGTTACAGGTATGCAGCAGATTGTTTGCCTGGTTTCTATATTCTACATTCTACCGTCACCACCAGAAGGGTTTACTAGTTTACATTTCTGATGTGTACTGATATTATTCTCACCTTCGTAGATATAAATAAATAAACTGTTCAAACACAGATTAATGCATCACCATAGGTGAAGTGATAAACTGTTTACTTCTCTGGTTGTTTGTTGGTGAATGCTAGTATCTCAGGTTTAGGTGTGGCAAATAAAATGGCTGTTTTGCTAACTTGATCTGCAAAGTTAAAATTTGTGTGTCCATCTTGTGCATCGTGAAAATTTACGGCCGTGCATTCTTCGTATTCCTTATGCTTCGCAGTAGTTGAATGAACGTTGCTGCCCCTGCGGTCGCTGATCATCTAATATAGTGTCTCTTCATCATCAGTGGGTCTGTTACGTGTTACCGCAAAGCTGTTGAGTCATCGTGAGTCACTGGCCATGCAGGACTGATGGCACCATATTGTGTGTTGTTTCGCAGGTGGAGGAGGTGAAGAAGCACCAACACTGTTTGGCGTTCAGCTCCGCGGGACCCCAGAGTCAAACCTACTATGTCAGCTTTGACAACTTCACTGAGCACCTGCGTTGGCTCAGACATGCTTCCAAGGTATTGTTTGTGCATGTGCACGTGAGAGAGAGCGCTGGGGTTTGCTACGTCAGTAGCCAGTAGCTTTCAATTAATTCCAGTATCAGTCTGAAGGCCTCAATGCAAAACCGTTTGTCAAGTCAAGTCAAGTCAAGTCAAGTCAATTTTATTTATATAGCCCTTAATCACATTGCA
The DNA here is from genome assembly GCA_025399935.1 of Amblyopsis rosae. Classification (NCBI taxonomy): domain Eukaryota; kingdom Metazoa; phylum Chordata; class Actinopteri; order Percopsiformes; family Amblyopsidae; genus Amblyopsis; species Amblyopsis rosae. Next base: position 38,518 of record JAODTR010067198.1, read on the forward strand.
GTCTCAAAGGGCTTTA
>JAODTR010067199.1:0-16179 GCA_025399935.1 Amblyopsis rosae
GTATTTATTTTTAATCATTTTGTTTTTTTACATTTTATGACACTGCCTCCTCTGCCGCACCTGACCGCACGTCACTGGTCTGTCATCATACATTGACTTTGCACTCCATCGTTAGATGTTTAAGCTAAGGTAACACACACATACACACAAATACAGTAACGCTGATGAGCACAAGCCATGCCAAGTGTTTGTTTGTGTTTATGCTTGCGCTGCATTTGCAGGTGTTCTTACCGAGGCCATGGTGTTACATATGTTGCAGTCATTCAACTGTGTGCAGACCAGAGTCTGATTAACATCTTCACTGGAAATATTAAGATGATGGAAACCCACCCAAAGATATCAAATTATTAATTATTAACATGTGATCTGTTCAACGAGGGAAGGTGGTGTGTTCGATATTAAAACAGGCAGCCTCGGTGTCCGTACTGAAGCAATATATTAAATGTCTCGAAGGAGTAGAGCGACGATTGAAGCGATAACAAGTTGTTCATCAACATCCCCTGCCAAACAGGGACTGCATGCATGGACAACTGCTAGGCTCCGTTAACAGCAGCTCTGCAAATAGCCTTCTGCTCTCAGAATCAGAGCAGCGTGTCTCAATATGTGAGAATGTAGCCAGGCCAGCAATGATCTTTGTTCCTCTTGTTGTTATCACAACCCTAGGGTTTCCTTATCACCGTGCCACCACTCTTTGCGCTTGTGTGCCCGGACAGCAGGTTACGTACCCAGACAGACGCCGTCTTGTCCCGCATTCTTGCAGAGAATCGGACCCTCCGAGCGGGGGGATTTGGTTTTGGTTACGCTAAAGGGAAATGGGCCTGCCATGCTTTATTTATGAAAAGTAGCATTAGCACTCTTTGGCAAGCGTCGATGGGTATGCTGCTTGATATTAGGCACCTTCTAGACTTTATACAAGATTCTTATGTAAAAACATAACTAAAAACCCAAACAATAGTGATGTAATGAATAGTTTTATGAACTTTCAATAAAGGAAAGATAATTCTTTCTTCTGTTTATGGTGTGTACTGTATGTCCTCTTTGATGTCCTATCCTGTTCATGCAGTATAATACATTGTTTATAGAGTATATAGACTATCTGATAATGTCTATGTATGCTTAATGTATGTGTATGTGTTTTATAGTATGTGTGTTATAGTATAGTAGTACAATATAAAGTATCTATAGTATAATAAGTATTACTTATTATAGTATATACTATATATTGTATGATGATATATCAGCATATCACCATGTACTAACTTTCTGCAAATTCTGTACTTATGTACTTATGCATTGAGATTACAGTAGATAACAATAAGAGTATAAGTACATTGCACAAACACACACACACACAACTCACACCAAGTGATTCCCCACTATTTTGGTATGGGCATCTCGTCTTTTGGACTATATTGGGCAAAATAAGATCTTCCCAATTAATTCCCACGCATTCCGAGAATATTTTGTCCGTTAGAAGTTGATGGCTAACAACAGGGATGTTGTCAAAAAGAGAGGAATTCCACCTGGTCTGTCTGACGCAACCACTCCTCCCCCTCTCTCCCCCCCATACACATTTATTCTCTCATCCTTACCACAGCTGGAAGAATTGGAAGCATTCCCTGTGTGTAAACGATAGTAGGATTAAGGTTTTTTTTAAATATAGGTACTTCTAAACAAGGGATTAGGTTAGCAGGGGGGACGGGAGGGGGGTCACCAGCTGTCAGCTGATAACCCTGCATTGGAGCTGGCCCGTGACACGCTGTGTTTGGGTCTGTTTCTCCAGATAGGCTCCCGTAGTTGATAGGCTGTGAGGAACGGAGTCTGTGACTCCAATAGGTTCACCGTTATGAATGGCTGACATCTCTATCAGTGCAACTCTAACTGACACGGCGCTATGCTCACGTTACTGTGGGTGTATTCGTGTGACAGCTCTAACTGACATGGAGCTATGCTCACGTTACTGTTGGTGTATTCGTGTGATGTTGCAGCACTGCAGACACGGCATGTGTGTGAAGAAGGAGATGGATCTCCAGACGGTCCATGGGGAATGGGGCCCTTGGGGTCCCTATAGTGTCTGCTCTAGGTCCTGCGGTGGAGGAACCAGGAGTACCGCCAGAGACTGCAACAAACCCGAGTAAGAAATATTTGTTACCAAAAACACAAGGCAAGAATGCACTCTAGTGACAGTTAGTCTGGTCTTGGGCCCTGTTCACACCTGGAATACACATGCATCTTGGGGGATTTGATCACAAGTGGACATCTCTTAAGTACGTCTGTTCACACCTGGCATTAGAATGCATCTCCACTTGACCACTTGCGATCGAATGGCACTTCGGTGCTCTATATGCCAAAGCATTTAGGCCTACATTACTATATGTACGTTCAGTTTGCACAGACAAACACCTATGGCTTTTAGCCTCCATACTAGCAAGCCCACCTTTTACACCGAAGGTTCTGAGTCCACTACGGTGCTGTGTTGTCCACGCAGGACTGGCTAACACGGCTTTACGAAAATCGCCCAAGATGACATTTGACTCATGTCTAACAGGCATCTCTTTACCTGTTGTTTCCCAATATGACACATTTGGCATGCAAATTAGTACGTTCTTCAACGGAGTAGGCAGTCCTTCAGTGTAGCCTGACACACATTTTCGTTCACACTGCTAAAAGAATGAGTATTCACACCAGATCACACCACTTGTGATATAATCACTCAAGCTCATGTTAGCGCAAGGTGTGAACAGGGCTTTAGTGTGTAGTAAACTATACTAAACCATTTTGTTTCCCTTTAAACTGCATACAGTATGACTCCAGCGTATCATGTATTAGCATTTACCAGTTGCTTTTATAGTGACTTACAGTACACATAGTACAGTATTAAGCAGCAGGTAGGGGTTGCACAATCGTAGGCAATATTTAAATGATTTAACTCAATTCTAAATGTATATATTTAGCAGCCCATGCGTTTCAACAGTATTTTTCTCTCTTTTTCCAGGCCAAGAAATGGAGGTAAATTCTGCGTTGGCCGCAGGATGAAGTTCCGTTCCTGCAACACTGAGCCATGTCCGCGAGGGCGGAAAGACTTCCGCGAAGAGCAGTGTTCTCAATTTGACGGCAAGCACTTCAACATCAACGGTCTACCTCCCACTGTCCACTGGGTCCCAAAGTACAGTGGCAGTGAGTACACTACTGTAATCCAAAGGCATGTAATTAGAATGCATATAATATATTTTGGTAATTTAGCCTGCAACATCAAAGATATACATTCAAGCGTGGTTTGCTTTGAAGTCAGTAGTCCATTTGGTGAGGCGGATTTATAGGCAGGGTAAGTTATTCTTTAGAATGCTTGCTTACTTCAAGCTTAAATCTAAATAATGTCTCTCCGCAGTGCCACCTCACACATTGAAACGTATTGTGAAGCAAAGCGTAGTACTATGGCTATGTTGTTGTGAGCGGTGTTCACCACTTTGTTTATGCTCCTATTTACGGAGTCAGGGCAGCTAAATGCAAAAAGATATTTGGTGAATTTGACAAAAAGTGTATAACACTTGACAATTACAATTACAGCATACAATTAGCTTGCAATAATTGACTACACCTTTAATGCTTATATGGGCAATGCTTCAGTTTTAGAAATTGTCCTGTGTACATCCAAATGTATTGAATGCACTTTGGAGTGGGGAAGTATGTACCGTATGGAAGGTGTATGGAGAACACGATAATAATAGCAATTTCTCTTTTTAAAGCACAAGCTAAATTCTATACAGAACACAGTGTGAATTTAGATGAAGTAGTTGTACTGTATATACTATTAGAAGACAATTATATGAAACCACTTATATTATATTATATGTTATATGAAACCACATACTGTACACTCATAAAACATTGTACATTTCATCCAGCTGGACAACTCTTCATTTCTTTCATGGCTCAAGAGAGATGAAGTGATATTTCTTAAGTCTTTGTAATATTTTCTATAGCCTAGATTAAAATGACTAAATCTGTGCCAACAGCAAAGATATCAAAGCTCTTTTACAGTATATCGATTTCCTGGACGGCTACTTTATAACCCAGTCTCTTATTCCTTTGTGCTACAATGTGCTCTGCTACACATGCCATCTGATAAAGAAGTGCAGTAACTGTACAAGTCATAGGAGCCAGTATGTTGTTTACCAGTAATGGAAAGTGATATTTGTTTTCCAAACTACAAATACCAGTTTGGCTCATCTTTGCTAAAATAATGAAGAAAAAAAAAAGAAAGCTGTAGTGAAAAATGGAGATTCAGTTGTAGCTTTTCCAGATGTTGGAGATCACCGTAGATGTATTTAATCTTCTTCAGCTAATGTGTTTTAGGTATAGTCTTGATTTAGGTTACTTGAGGGGTATAAGGGGAAAATAAGCGCCAGTCATTACTCACAGTGGTCTGTATTGTTATTGGAAACTGAAGCTTTAGGGGTGTTGTTCAGTTAGCCTTTTGAAACCTAATCTCACTGTATTGCAGGCTTTTAAAGTATGCACGGTTCAACAGTGTACTCTTGTTTCTGATGTTGTTTGGTGTTTTATCCATCCAGTTCTAATGAAAGATCGGTGTAAACTCTTCTGTCGGGTTTCTGGCACCATGGCTTACTATCAGTTGAAGGACAGGGTAATCGACGGCACACCATGTGGACCAGATACATATGACATCTGTGTTCAAGGCCTCTGCAGGGTATGTCACCATGTCTAGCTACTGTATATGTACCTAAAAATGCATGTCTCTATTTCTGTGTGTTTTTGCCTTTGTGTGTCTTCTTTTCAAACTACACACTCTCACATACATTGACATATAGTACAGTACTATAGAGTAACGTGCTAGTCATGTTTCTACTGTATGATGTGTGCAGTTAGATGTGTTTATCTGTGTCATCTGGAATTTAGGTCGATGAGAAAATGACGATGTTGATGCAAGGGTATTAACGTTGACTCTTACTGTAAGCCTAGCTTAACGCAGACGTGATTCCGTTTTGTGAGTATTAGAAAGGCTAATACTTGAGTTTTCACTGTGATGTTTACAGATCACAATCAAAAGCATCTTCATTTGCCAAGAACATGTTTGTGTCTCTGCAATATATTCAGGTGAAAGAGTGCTATGCAGCACAGTTACATAACTGCAAAATATCCAGAAGAACAATGCAGACAGATAATTATATATAATTTGTGATGTTAAAGCTGCAATCTTGAACTTTGGAATTGAAAAAAATCTGATAATTATTCTGCTATTTATGGGTGAAACAGCAATGGGTTCACCTGCTGTGACTTCACGAAAGCCTTTGTATTTGCTGTTTTGACTGGTTTTTAATAGGCTGGTGTCTAGATGTGATTTTCCCTGGTGACATGGGTGGTGCACAGACAGTAATACATTTTGACTCTAACTGCAGTGGTTAATCCCACTAGAGAGATAAGGCAGGACTCATACAAATAACGTATAAACACCCAAAATTGGCTGTATGCAGTTTGGTTTCAAAGTGACCCATTACCACATGCGTACTGTAGGTGTCGCCCCAGTGATAGATTGAAGCTTTGAATAGCATCACTCAGTGTCTCACGTATGGTTTTATCCAGCAAGCGGGCTGCGATCACGTGCTGAACTCCAAGGCTCGGAATGACAAGTGTGGCGTGTGTGGCGGGGACAACTCCTCTTGTAAGACCCTGGCTGGAACCTTCAACGACGCAGAGTATGGCAAGTATCACATACAAGACATGCCAGAGAGATAGTAGCACGTGATGCAGCTGCATTTTCACACGCAACATTTCTACAGCACAGGCAGAGATTACAAGTGTTTATAATACTCAGTACAGTACTCACGGCACTGTCCAGGCAATAAGATGGTGTGTGTTGTTGTGACAATAGGGACTGATGTCATTTTACACTATATGCATTCATATTGTTTCAGGACTAGAATCTGTGCCTCAGACAACCCTGCACCCAGCAGAAATCATTAAATGCTTGGAGACTAAACACAGCCATTTCACTCTGTCAAGCCTTTTGAAACCAGCCTCAGCTCTGACATCACCCCTTTACAGACATTAACCTCTGTTTGATTTAGGCAAATGAACCAATCCTTTCTGAGCCTGGGTCGCAAAACAGCCTTACAGTATAAAGGCCCCTGGTGTAGTTCAGTGTATCTCTGGTCTGTAGTAGCCCATTGGTTGACAGAAGGGCAGGGCTTGCGGATTACATTGGCACCTATTTTAACAATCTAAGCACACGGTCTAAAGCGCAAGGCGCAAATAGGATTTAGGGCGTGTCCAAATCCACGTTTGCTATTTTAACGGCTGCCAACCGGTCAGTGCGCTGGGCGCATGGTTCAAAAGGGTTGGACTTACTCTCTTCATTATTCATAAGTGTGTTTTAGACGTAGCATGTGATTAACCAATGTGAGTGTCAACTCCCATTCCATTTAAAAATCCAGGAGCGCTTGCATCACAATTTTTTACACTATATTTTTTATCCTATATTTGTGCACTCCTGCATGTCCCTGTATCTGTAACAAGAGTGTACACACCTTGTCCACCTGCCATAGGCGATACCATATTTATAATGCACCTCGTGCTGACTTTAGACCAGGTTTTTGCTCGTCAATCGCTGCCTCAAGATAACAATGTGCCAGCAATGCGTTAGTCCACACTTCATGTTTAGACCAAAACACCCATGGGCGCTCAAATGGGCGCAAGTGCATTTGCCATCATGGGCACTGGACGGGAAAATGACAACTGTGTTGTCTGAAACTAACAAAGACACTTGTGTTCCCGCTTTGCGCTGAAGTACTGAATTGACTGGAACCTAGCACTGACCTCAGCCTTGAAAGTCTCTTGACTGATAGAAAGGGAACAGCCATGGCAGGATATCCTTTATATGTTTCACCATATGCCTCTTTGCATTTCACTTTTGTCTCTTTCTGTTCCACAATCCCACCCCCATAGTGACCCCGTAATGTCCTTAGCTAGCTGCTATGAGGTATACAAGTGTTCATAGCTCCCTCATTCATTCACTCTTTCATTATGTTGGTTGAATGTTTTTCTATGATCTTTTTTTTTTCCTGCACAGGAAATTGCACTTCTAACCCTAACCCTGTCAAATATTATAGATGGATTTAAATTGACAAACCTAATATAACATCTCTTTATAGTGAATCTGCATACTGGAAGATCTGGGGTGTGGCAGTTATGCTGCAATTCCACACAACGTGGAAGTAGAGAATGTCTGACCTCCTACTAGAAAGAATACAATAGAAGGCCATCAGTCGGAGTTACTTGTGAACTAGGGACCATTACCCCAAGTTCCCAGTTTGATGCCACACAACTATTGCTGCACCAATGGAGGCCCATTATGTAGACAAAACCATCATATAAAAGGCAATTTAAAGTATATGTGCCTGTATTTATTTATGCATTTAATTATAATACATGCCAACGTATAGTAATACCTGTTATATAAGTCAAAATAGACAATGTTGACAATGTTATTTGGCAGTTTTTACATTCAGCCATGTTTTTTGTTTACGTTTAGCGTTGTGCACTTGGAACACTTTAAGTTTGAAAGTCTGCCATTTCAACTGGAAAATAACTGACTTGCGAGTTGTCTGGAACACAGCAGAAGTAATACAGAAATATTGATTTGCCCAGAATCGACCTCAGTCCTAGGATGGAGTGTCGGTGCAGGATTGTGTAATGTGGTCATTGGCTAAACCTGGGCAGGCTTACATGGCCCTTAGAAGCTCTGTGGAATCCTTAGAGAGAGACCCTGCGGTTGCTCCAGGGTTCATTTCCAGTGCATTTGACACAAATGATTAAAGGTTTACTCTGCATTAAGCATGAAGTGCTGTCTCTGGATGGTGGAGGGAGTGTTGTTGAGAAGTGACTCTAATCATCATTGTATAAGCTCATGTGTTTTCAATAGTAGGTTTGAGGTGCACTTTAATGTGAAGCGAGAGCTTGTGGTAGATGTTTGATGAAGTGTGTGTTTGTGTGTGTGCGCGTGAGTGCATGTGTCTGCTATGACGTGAGGGAGATACAGTGTATGTTACTTTAATTTAGTGCTGCCCCCGGGTGGTAAACGCCATCAGGCTACAGTGTCTTTTCAAATCGGCCTCGTTCTTACATTCAGGCTCCATTCATAGAAAACTGTAAACCACTTCTTTTTGAATGCACAAACGAACATTCATGTGGCTTAATGATAGTATTTTTTCATCAGTTAATTAGTTAGAGAGCAACATCCTCTTTGTTTCTTCTTGCTACTATTTCACTTTCTTCCTTATTTCTCTTCTCCTTATCTCCCTCTGTCCAGCTCCTAGTCCATAGTTGGCTCTCACTACTGTACCCCATGCATTCTCTCTCTCTCTCTCTCTCACTCACTCACTCACTCACTCACTCACTCACTCACTCACACGTAGTAGCAGTGCTACTCTGTTGCTGTCGTCATTGGATGACAGCTCCGGTGAGGAAATTAGAGGGCTGTAGCGAGGGCCGTGAAATAATGACATGCAGTGAGGTATCATTTCACAGTGGGCCTCTTGAGTGAAGCAAGGCCTCTTGCAGGTTATATGAGAGGTCTAGGACCCCCCCCCCCCCTTCTTCCCCCCATCCCCGCACCAACACTTCCCAGATACACATTTAACATATTGAACCCCAAAAGTGCCCCCCTCCCCCCTCCTTGCCTGCCAATAATCTGAATCCCCAACAGTGAAAAAGACGCCAGAACCTTCTGATGTTATTATTGCTCCTATCTTAACCTACCTCTGTTCCCCATCCAGGCTACAACACTGTTGTGAGGATCCCAGCGGGAGCCACCAACATTGATATAAAACAGGTCAGCTACTCTGGGAAGCCAGAGGACGACAACTACCTCGGTAAGTTCTTACTCTGTGTGGGTGTGTGTATTTTATGGTCACTCGTCAATTTGCAGTTTGGTCCTTGTATTCAAAACCATTGTTCTGCTTTAAAGCACTGTGAGCGCACGCCGATCCCCCACCTGAATGCTGACAGGTTGGCACTCCTCTCCACCTTTACCCCTTCAGCCTGGCACTGAAGGGGTATATCTTACCCTGCTCCCCACAGCCTGGCACTGAAGGGGTATATCTTACCCTGCTCCCTACAGCCTGGCACTGAAGGGGTATATCCTACCCTCCTGACTACAGCCTGGCACTGAAGGGGCATATCCTACCCTCCTGACTACAGCCTGGCACTGAAGGGGTATATCATACCCTCCTGACTACAGCCTGGCACTGAAGGGGTATATCATACCCTCCTGACTACAGCCTGGCACTGAAGGGGCATATCCTACCCTCCTGACTACAGCCTGGCACTGAAGGGGTATATCTTACCCTCCATACAGCCTGGCACTGAAGGGGTATATCCTACCCTCTTGCCTACAGTGAGCCAAGGCAGGAATGTTGCGACCACAAATGAGGAGTTTTGCATTAAATCAAGCCATGCTGTGTCGAGTTGAGAGTTTAAAATGGTCGGGTTTTTAAAAGGCACTTAGGGTCAGTGCTGTTATTACCTCAGGTTGGATCCAGGTTATCCCCTGACCGCAGGGTGAACAGCTAGGCTCTTAGCGAAGGCAGGCGGCCAGGCATGGACCTGCGCCCACCTTGCCGTTGGCGTGGAGGGACGCGGGTCCGTCTGGCCATGGTAGGCAGGGTTAGCTGGGAAAGCCATTGGACTGACATGGCTGGAGGAAGACGAATGAGGCAGCAGTAGGTGCTAATTAGATGCATGTGAAGTCAGGCCACACGCAATATGATGCACTGTTGGAGCATAGAGGGAGGGAGGGCCGCTCCTGATTGTGCATGTAGATAGATACTGTGTCCGTGCACGTGTGTGTTAACACCTGCTGCAAGGCATACCGTAAGTGACAGCAAGCAGAGTACATAATGTATCTTGCGGCCATAGCAGCCGAGAGAAAGATGACTATCTGGTAACATGCTCAGCTGCATGTAAACAAAAGCTGACTCTAGAGACCTAATCACATATATTGTTTCAACATGGGCTCTGGCATTATAATTAACTGCATATTTCTACAGTAAGGACCGCACTTTATGTAAGGGTAGTAAATGAGGTGGTCTTCATTGTGTGCTTATACGCTAGGCAGTAAGATGGTATTGTGTGCATGTGTGTGTGTGTGTGTGTGTTCTTCTGCCTGGGTCTGTTGCGTTTTTTGAACCACTGGACCATTCCTCTGACTCCATTGTACTGTCAGGGCAGTTACGCCGTCTGACTCAAATTACTGCAATTTCTGGTGTCACCCCTGCTTCAGCCATCCCTACAACAAGGGCTTTGCAGAATAAACTCTTGCCACTCAAAGACGGTTTACGTTACATTTAGCCTGGAATGACAAATACCACGTCTCATAAACATTTCCCAAAACCCCAATTCCCTAAGAGTCAGGTTCCTTTCAGCAGCTATACATGGATGTATACAGTATACTGTATATCCTGCTGTATATTCCCAGATGGGATCAATCCAATGTTCTGTGTAGATTGTGAAATGTCGTTTCCTCCATGTCGCAGCATTATCCGACAGCCAGGCCAACTATATCCTGAATGGGAACTTCGTGGTGGCCATGTTCAAAAGGGAAATCACCTTCAAGGGAACCGTCATTGAGTACAGTGGCTCTGACACCAAAGAGGAACGCATCAACTGCACTGACCGTATCGAGGAGGAGCTTATTCTACAGGCAAGGGATAGGAATCTATTGTTGATGCTATGTGTCAAATGGACCTTTCGCATTGCTGTCTGTCCTTGTGATGGTGTTCTGTTCTTTGTCTAGCCCTTTCTCTCACAATACACTTCCCTCACTGCCATATTTGGCTGCCATTAGTCTGTTCCTATCTATTTATAGACTCTCATCACTCTGCCTTTTCCCCTGCAGCCACTTGCATTTAATTCATGCCCACGTAAATTGGAATAATATAGTGAGCTGCAACTGTGGGGGCCCCATTCAATTATAAGGCCACCTTTACATTACACCAAATGAGAAACTCAAACACACAAAAGCAAGCTAAACTCAATGGTGGTTGACTTGTGAGTGCTTGAGCGTAATAGCGCTGTTGTTTCCCAACAGGTGTTATGTGTAGGAAACCTGTACAACCCAGATGTGCACTACTCCTTCAACATCCCCATTGAGGAGCACAGGGAACACTTTGTGTGGGACCCCTCGGGCTCCTGGCTGGAATGCAGCCGCACGTGTCAGGGTAGGAGCACTTTCATAGACGTGTTTGGGAATCACTTATAAATGCCTTGGCTAAATCTGGTTCAGATACTGTCATTTAATGTCCACAATGGTCCACGGCTGGTGGAGTTCATGTTCAGTACAGCTTGGTAAGAGTTATTTTTCAGTAGAACCACATAGAAAAAAATCACATAAATATAACATGCATACATACAAAGCATGAAGACACTAGTGACGTTAGTGACATAAAGTGATATCATGCAGTAGCAACGTATGGCAGAGTATTAATGGTTGGAAATCTGCATTTAAGGCTGCATTCTTATGTGGAATACATTTATTTATGTAGCCCTATACTGTATGGGCTTTATGTAGCACATACAGTATATTTTAAAATGTATTTATATGTATTACAGATGTCTAGTTAGCCCACCCATGCACAAACAAATGTAGACATGCACTCTTTATATTAAACATTTAACCTATTTAAGTGGCCAGCCATATCCAGGTTTAACATGCTATGGGTTTGTTCTGCAGACCACTTAGATCCCATTTCATCCACACTGTGATGTTAGCTCTGAACAACAGCGGACCCGCTTGACCATGTCTGCTGTTATGCATTGCATTGCTGCCACTTGATTGGCTAATTCAATTCTTACTGAGTAGGTGTACAGGTATACCCAGAGCCATGTAGAAGAGAGAGTCAACTCTGTTCACTCCAATGGATCAATTTTTCACAGCAATGGCAGATCATGGTACCTCAAAACTGACACAAATACCTTAACCGCAAATACTAAAAATACCCTATAAATTATTTTATATATAATTGTAAACCGATGCATTTATTGACTACTAATTTAACACAAGTTTTGTTATGTTATGTAATGTATGTGATTTATCGATTCAAATGGCCCACCAAGCACTTCCTGGAACTGTTTTGCGTTATTTCTTCTGCATGGCTCTCGGTATGCCTAATAGTAAATATACATATCTGAAGTGAAATCCAAGTGTATGCTTTAGTTTGCTTGTGTGAGTGGCTCCAGGATGTCTCTCGACTGATTGGGGCAAACGTTCTGTTGGGTCTGTCCCTGACATCTGAAAGCCATCTACTGTAGTTAGTGTATACCGGCTGTATACAGTATAGGCATCAACTGGAAGGGCCTCTGAAAGAGTGAACTATATGTGTCAAATATATACAGTATTTTGGCATGTGCTATATTGTCCAGATGTTGTCTAATGTGAACAATCTTGTGTGTGTGTGTGTGTGTGCGTGTACAGGTGAGCGCAGGCGTAAGGCAGTCTGTGTGCGTAAGAGTGACCACCTGGAGGTGTCTGACCAGCGCTGTGAGGATTTACCTCGTCCTGGTGCTGACAGCGAGCCCTGCAACACTGACTGTGAACTCAGGTGGTTCCACCCATCCCTTCCCCCCCTTCCTACACACACACACTCACAAAAGCTCATGGAAATCACATCACGCATATCAGAACTTAAAAGATGCACACCATTGCGGTCATGTGACCATAGCAGCGGCCTGGAAGTCATTAATTTCTAATGGGAATGGGAATTGAAAGATATGACAATGGAGGGCAAGGCAGTGTTTGGTGAGCTGAATTTGGCAGTATGTTGCCAAACGAATTCTGTGTTATGCTAATATGAGGCAAAACAACAATGACATGTCATACATTTTCCCTAAATATGTGCTACCAGCTTGCTACTCTATGAACATGTAAGGAGTGTTTCCAACCGACAGCTCTGTGGAGGTTTGAATTAGCCTAGTAAAATCATCCTCACTTTGCCATCTCTGCCTAAATATCAGGCTGTGAACACCTTATTGGTCCAAGGTGATTCAGTCATCTCCTAGTTGTTCTGGTGGTCACCTGCTAATTGATGCCTATTGGCACTACCTCTGTCATGACAATGGAGAGTTTCCAGACCAGAATATATTGTGGAGCTACTGTAGCAAAGCTGACTGTAGGTTAACTCTCTCTTTGTGTGTCATATAGGTGGCATGTATCTGGTAAGAGTGAATGTTCAGCTAAGTGCGGGCCTGGCTACCGTATGCTGGACGTCCAGTGTATGAAGTACAGCCGGTTGAAGAGACAGAGTGAGAGGGTTGAGTCAGGAGCCTGTGGGGAAATCGCCAAACCTCAAACCAGAGAGTCTTGTCACGGGGACTGTCTTCTCAAGAGCTGGCAGTACAGTGCCTGGTCACAGGTATATTGAATACAAGATGGAGGACTACTGTATGTGTGAAAAATAGTAATTTCTTTGGTGTTACTTTCAACGCAAACAAGGTTTTAGCTTTCTGCTTGTATTCATGCTGCTTGTATTTGGGCTTGTTATCAAGCTGAAATGTTTTAACGTCCCCTATTGTATGGTTTTTCATTTGTGTGTTACAATGCGATGTCTGAAAGGGGTGGACTAATATTTCTGAAAAATACTTGCCAGGTGTGATATCATTAGTGGAATGCAACCAATCATACCTGTCCAATCATCCCACACCCATCAGATTAGGGCAGTGCTTAATTTGTGTCGGAGCACGCCAGAGCGCACTCCCCCACCTCTCAGGTTGGGATGGCACCTATTGATTGGATCTGACACCTAATTTAGGCCTACTATCAAAAACAAATAGACAATTTCTCTTCTTTTTTTTTAACCAAATTTGTATTTTCGTCAATGTTTTATTTCCATATGCTAGGCTATACATTACTTTTAAATCACTTGTTGGTGAATTTTAAATCTAATTTAATAATAGAAAGGCGTCGATCACTGAGGTCATGTGCAGTGATAAGCGTAGACTATAATACTGAGCGGCGAGGTAACTACTGCAGCATCAGCATCAATGTAGGCCTAAAAAGTTTGAAAACGTAAAAAAAATAAACAAAATTGTTACAATTAGTACAAAAGGATGTATAACTGCGCAAGACCATAGTTAGAAGCAGGGAGAATGAGGCAGATGGCTCTGCTTTGTAGATGAAGATGAATGAAGATTATGGTGGTTATTCAGACCATGTCATGATATAGGCCCACCAATTTTGATATTTTGGCAAATTGTTCCTCTAAGCCCCACAGCTAAGCAAGTGGCCGTTTGTGTTGGGGTCTTATTGCGGGCATATTGAAAAGATTGCTGCCAACGGAAGTGCGCGGTCCAAAAATATAGAAAATATACTGCGGGTCCAGTGATCCCGAAGTTTTTTCTCCCTCCCTTTATGCATCTTGCTGCTGGCCATTTGGGTGCATAATTATTAATTGTAAATATAAATAATACTTTGCGATTAGATGTATTTAGTAGTTTATTTTAACAGTAATTTGGCATCCAATCTGCTTCAGGCACTGATTCATATTTCCTCCCCCCGATTCGCCGGAGCAGCACCTTCTTTGTGCACACTGGGTTAGGGCATATATGACAACTGACTCGAATTGTCAATCAAACGGGGGGAAAAGTCTGCCCAAAATGACAGCTGTAAATTGTACTGATGTGGGGCCTTTGTGTGTGTGTTCTATGTGTTGAATGAATGTGTTAACAGTGCTCCAAGACGTGTGGCGGTGGCAGCCGCACCAGAGAGTCCTACTGTATGAACAACCTTGGCAGGCGCCTGGTGGACCGGGAGTGCAGCCAACACCAGAGAGAGGTCACTGAAACCTGCAAGGAGCAGCCCTGTCCAACGTGGTCTTCCAGCGAGTGGAGTGAGGTGGGCGTCTTGTCAGGCACATGCGTGCACGCACACATGCACATGCATTAGCGCCCACATTGAGGTATGCATTTCATGACGTAAGTGTACGCATTTGCACATCCACAAATAAGGAATGCATGATGATGGATGAATGTCTATTTAATTCCTTAGGGAAATGATCGACCTATTGTCAACTGTTGCAAAACAAAGGGATACAACCACCCTGACGTGGAATGCATTGGCTGCTGGCTGCAGCCCAGCCCGCAGTACAGTACATCATAGCGATCTACAGTTGCGCAATATCCACAGCGGAGGGCATCGCTCCAAGCCAGCCATTACACAGAACACCCAATGTCAGCTTAAAATAGTTAAGCAACAGAGGCCAAGTAGGGCCATTGTTCAACGCCATGCCCTGACTGCCTCATATGCACAAATCCACTGTAATTGCTCCAGTGTGTTGAATTAGCCAGGCAGCCCTGCATTATGCGGTGATGGTTATACAGTATGGCTACAAGGCTTAAAGGCAGGGTTAGTCATTCTTGCTAACTTCAAATCAAAACTCCTCCTCCGCAGCGCCAACTCACACATAGAAATGCATTGTGAAGCAAAGCTTAGTACTACTGCTTTTTTGATACGAGCGTTCGTTACTTTGTTTGTTACTATTTACAGAGCCAGGGCTGTGTAGAAGTATCAGGTTATGTATTCAATACGCACAGAGAACGGTAAGCTAGCTAAATGCGAGGAGATATCTGGTGAATTAGACAAAATGTGTATTAGCTTACATTTAGCTTGCAATAGCTGACTTTAGCTTTGATGGAACACGTTGCTTCGTTTGCTCTCTCACATGACTCAACCCCACCCTGCCCTCCACAGTGCCAGGTGACTTGTGGGAAGGGGCTGAGGCACAGGCAGGTGTCTTGCAGCATGCCTGGGGTTGAGGAGCAGCTCAGTGAGTACCTGTGTGAGCCCACCAACAAGCCCCCCGCTGTGGGCAGCTGTGAGCTGCCTAGCTGTGCCTCCTGGCAGACTGGAGCTTGGGCAGCAGTGAGTGGCACGCACACACACACACACACACACACACACACACGCACATGCATATGCACGAGCATGCACACACAAGCATGTGCACACACATGCACGGACACATGTACCCGCGCATGCACTCATGCGCACACGCACACGTAAATGCACACACATTCACACACATGCACATGCGCGCGCGCGCGCACGCACGCACGCACGCACGCACACACACACACACACACACACACACACACACACACACACACACA
>JAODTR010067210.1:0-16179 GCA_025399935.1 Amblyopsis rosae
TATAAAGCCAGTAAGTTCCAAGCTAAACTGTGAAAATTATATATCATGTCAAATAACATCATAAAACACAAACTGTGTTAATATGTAAAGCATATATCAGTAGACTAAAAAAGATAAAAAAGATAATACACATGCTGTATACAGGACCTTTTAAAGCAGTTCATAAATCCGGTGGTACGGTAGTCATTAGCTAACATCTATGTGATAGTGGGCTGTAGGGGTCTCTGTGATGTGTTGTGAATAGGAGTGTTGCCTGAATCATCTTAATAATACAGATAATCACCTTATTGGAACATAATGATGTGCCTCAATATATTGCATAGTGTCTGGCCACCATTCATTCACCATGGTAACCATGTGTTGCAGGACTCATCAGAGTTCACCAGAGTGTCTCCTCAGAGCTCGTGGAAGGTGTTCCTGAACTCAAACAAGGGAGAGACCAGGCGGAGCAAGCCGTCCAAGAGGCTGTCTAAGGTACACAGTTAACAATATCTACACGACCGATAATGACGCTAGACCGTTCAGAAGCATCTGGCACCATTTCAAAGCACTACTAAAGTATAAGTGACACTTTCAGCAGAGAATAATAGATATAGATGCTTTATTGAGGACTTGGAGAGCCTTTATAGGACATGCTGTATCTACATAACACAAACGGTGAGATGAGAATGTACAAGAAAATCTTATTTTTTACATTCAGCTAAACAGGCCTGCCTCTGCCTGTCACAATGCTCTGCACAGCTGGATGTGTGTCAGCAGCCAGCCAATGCATTCAGTGGCTACTTCACATAATGGACATGTCGACCGCTGTATATACACTACACTCATACATACAGTACTAATATATACACTATACCCATACATTCATCCAGTGGTTTAATATAGTACACATTAAGTACATTCACATACAGGCATACTTCCACTAACACGTTAATAACATTACACATCTGTCTGTCTGCAGCATGGTCTACCAGGGCCCCCTGGCCCCCCAGGCCCACAGGGTCCTCCTGGCCCACCTGCACCCCTGTTGCCACAACAACAAGAACTCATCAAGGAATTGCAGGTTAAACTCAGAGGTAAGAACGAACACACACACACACACACACACACACACACACAGATAATGCTCTGTGATGAAGCACAGCAGGCTTCTCACAGATGTGCTCTACTGTCTAATGTATGTAATGTACATGCTATGTTCAGTGTGTGTTAGATATATGTGTGTTAGATGTGCTGTGGTCTACTGTCTAATGTGTGTTGATAAATGTATTGTGTGTTTCAGAGGCAGCATACCTCCTTAATATGGTTCATTTTATGTGTGGAGGTGACATGGCTCCACTACAGAATTCCTGGCATTCCTTAAAACTCACTCTGTATGTGTGTGTGTGTGAGTGTGTGTGCTCACACGCATGCACCAATGTGTATGTATGTGCACATGTTCATGATGTTGCTACTGTTAACACTGGCATAATAATAACACAAATACTGGCACTTTGGTTTGGTTTGTGTGTGTGTGTGTTGGCTAGTTGCCATGTTAGTAGACATTCTGCTGTCTGTGTCTCTCAGTGCGGCAGCATAAAGGCTCCTATTGACACAACCAAGCAGTGTGGCGCCAACACACACGCGCCGCGCACACACACACACAGCCAGACTCTGGATAAACAAAACATACTTCAGACACTGCAACGCATGTAACACACACACACACACACACAGGTCTTGAGTTTTGTATCAAAGACAAACAGCATGACATCTTAACAGATATACTGTATACTGTATATTTAGATTTATATTCTATTTATGTTTGACTTTCCTCTCTCTCTCTCTCTCTCTCTCTCTCTCTCTCTCTTTCTCTCTCTTTCTCTCTCTTTCTCTCTCTATCTCTTTCTCATGCTGCCAGAGGTTGCAGAGGGAATGTGTGTGTTGTGTGAGCGCCCCCCTCAGGTCACCATCTCTTTCCACTGTCGTCTGCTGGGAGACCTGAGTGTCCCCCGGCGCAGCCTGCTAGAGATACAGCCTTATGACACGGTCTGCACACGCACACACACACACGCACATAGACAGACATGCACGCACACACACACACAGAGACCACATCGCATTACTAAGGAACACGCCATTATAGCATCGTTAGAGCTAGCTGGTATGTATACATACTATGTATAGACCACATCACATTACTAAGGATCTCCAGTCCTGCATAGCTAACTTTTGTAATCGGAGATGATCCACAATTCAACCTTTGACCTCTCCAGCCGTCAGCGTCAGACCGGAGCCTGCAGAGAGGCGAAGGCTTCAACGCTAGTCTGGGGCGCTACACAGCCCCCGTGTCTGGCTTCTACCATCTGAGCTCCAGGCTGCTGATAGGTAAGAGAGGGAGGGGGGTTGGTAGAGGCACTAATGCTAACAAGCCATTTGCAGCACTGTTGCTATAGTCATGTTAGCACTAGCATTAACAGCAGCAGCTGTAATGCTAGTGATATAATAGTGGCACATGTAACTTGACTATATCTTGACTAAATCTATGTGTGTGCGTAGAGGCCAGTGACAGGGTACAGGCCAGGTTGAGAGACAGCGTCAGAGCATCAATCTGCATCGAGTCTCTCTGTCAAAGCAACGTGTGAGTCTGTCTGTATATCTGTCTGTGTATACATCTGGCTGTGTTTCTGTCTGTCTGCCTGTGTCTGTAACGCTCTCAGTGATCTGTGTTGCAGGTCAGTGGAGTCTGTGATGGGGGTTGGGAATGGTGGCGGTGTCTTCAGTATTTTACTGACAGGGACTCTGTATCTACAGGTACACACACGCACACACACACACACACACACACACACACACATGTCAACACCTGGCTGACAGATGAGCGCCTAAACCTTCCTATTATGTGTAATCATGTGCTGCCTGCCAGGTCTGATAGTTGCACCCAGAGTGAGCGATGCGTGCAAGAGCTTAGCACGCTGACAGGCCTGACAGACACATGACGATTGACAGGCAGGCGGGGTCACAATCACGAACACACACTGGCCTTTTAGCAACGTGCAGCTTTTATTTGGCATTATAAAAATAAAATGTCTTGTAGTAGCAATAAGGAATGGATGTATTCCCATACATCTAGAGTTCATAGCATGCTGGTATTTTGGAATTGGCCAGACCTCTTTAATATTTCCTTTAATTAATTAAAACACCAATCACACACACATGCTGAATACATATTTAAACCCTCGTTCAGCATTAGTTTTGAAGAAGGTTGAAGCAAGATTTTCTCACAAATCAAAAGCAGGTCAACATACAGTAATTAATACACAAAATATTGATTTTGAACACAACATTACATCTGCATAAGATAATGTTTTATGGGACATAAATATATCGCTACAAACATACAGTGTGCAATTAGTTTATTCAATTTGTTAATTTTGTTACTGTTATTGTATGGAGCTTTAAATACATTGCACTGTGGCTTATGTATAAAAGGCAGGATTAGTTACTCTCAAGGACACTTGCTTACTTCGAGCTCAAATCAAAACAATATCCCTCCACACAGCACCGGGCCTGGAGGTTCTGCCGCCTTAGACATAAAAATGCCGCTTTGGGAATATCGACAGTGTAAAATAAAATTTAGCCTATGTCAATGACCCATCTTATAGATAGATAGAGCTGATACAAATTTAGTCAAATTCTTCAAATATCTCTTTCCATTTCGCTAGCTTACCTTTGTACTGAAAAAATTATCCGGTAGGCCTAGTTCTACACAGCCCTGACTCCGAAAATATAACATTTGGCTCAATACAACAAAGCCATTTGTTATCGGCTTACCAATGTGTAGGGCGGCACTGCAGAGGGAAATTTTTTTTGATTTGAGCTCAAAAAAAAAAGTAGACTTGGTGAGTCATGCCCACTTTTCCTCTTCCGGCTATGTCTTAAGACCATGAAGCGGACTCATAGCCTCGTGAGACCATCCTGATCTTGCGAGCTTCAGTTTAATTTCTCTGTGAGAATAAGTCAGGAAAGCCTAGTCAGAGTCAATTTTGAATGTGTCCGAGTAGCAACTGAACTTTCCAATCAGCATCGTGTTTATAGCTATACGAACGGATTAGGTTTGCCGACAGCAAAAACTACCAGATGGTTCATCCAATCGACTGGCAAGTATTTTTTTGAAAGTACTTGCAATTCACAAACTGTTTCAAGGTACGGCTCCCCAGATGGACTTGTGACAATTCCTTTGGCATGTCAGGTTATATATTTATATATATATATATATTTGGAAATTCTAATGTTTTCTTTGTTCTAAAAGATTGACAGGCCTACCACTGGACAGGGGGAGGGACTTAGTGAAAGGTCACTGAACATGCTTTTCTTAAAAACTAAATTAAAAAGTGTTAAGAACGCTACTTTTTTTACTTTTAGTTGAGTAGGTTTCTGAAATGGGAATTCTTGTTTTATATGGGAGTAGGCTAATTGTACTTTTATTTGAGTATATTTTCAGTACTCTACCCAACCCTGATAATGATACAGTAAAAAGCAAATTGGAATATATTGGTAATATGGTCTTGTCAAAGAATAAAGAAAACATATCGCCATAGCACTGTGCATCTGCCAAAATGTTGTGTCTCTTATTTGGTAGTGAGAAAGTTGGCAACCCTAGCTCAAAGTTAGCAAGCGTTCTCAAGAATAACTGACTGATCCTGCCGTGTCTTTAACAAATTAGTTTTGGGCTATTCTGCCGATTGGGTGGAATTTGCTTGTAACAAAAAAAAAAAAACTATAACAATAAATCTATTATCACACATATTTAACTGTTGTTGATATTGACTGGTCCATGTCAAAACACTTTATTTCTCTGTAGCATATGGTTTCATTTTTTGTATTTTTAAGTTGATATGTGATATCAACGTGTGATCAGTTGATCAGTTGTATCTGTAAACCTGTTTATTTATTAATTTATGTTATCAGTTGTATCTGTAAACCTGTAAAGTGGATACATGTAAAGTTTTGCAGCGCTGTTCTCAGGTAATATCTCCTGCCAATCAAATTACTAGAATATAGCCTAAGAACTAGTGTGATTTAACTGTGTGTTCTGGTTCTTAGGTTGGAGAATATGTGTCAGTGTTTGTTGACAATGCTACTGGATCCGTCATCAGTGTTCTTCAAGACTCACTCTTCTCTGGAGTTCTGCTGGGAATCTGACACACGCACACGCACACGCACACACAAGCATGCACTCACATAAAAACAAAATGCCCTCTCACTTTGACATTTTCTTGTTAATAATGCTACAGCATTATTATACATTGAGAATCATAAACAGGAGTCCATGAAGACTCTAGTAATGCAATATAAAGATTGTGTTTAGCTCACATATGACAACAACAACATAATATGGAAGTGTGAGAGCCCTGGGTTTAGCAGTGATAACCACAAAACACTAGCAGACAGCAGTTTTGTCCTTGTTCTGTCTGTACAGATGTATTTTTCTATACTATACGTTTAAAGAGTTATTTTTTGCAATATGCTATCAAGATTATTTATTTTTGTTTGGATGTAACAGAAAGAAATTATAAACACATTTGAGTATAATTAAACATTAAACTTGTGTGTGTCTGATCTATAACACCGTACAAATACAGACAAAACTTACAGAGAAAATAGTTGCTTTTATTGCTGACATGTCAGGAATGCGCACACACACACACACACACACACACACGCAAACCTGCCTTACACAAAATAACCTCTTTCTCTCTGAATACACACAGTGTTCTGGAAATGGATTGCAGTGAGATCATCAAGCTTATAAACTGGCGCCTTATGATTGGCAAAGGGCCATGCAATTAGACGCGCACGCACACACACATACACACACAGCGTCTGTTACCGTACAAGGCGTGCTTGCTGTCAGGCAATGTGCCGACAGAATAATGAAAACTCTATGGCCTACTTACTATGTGACAGACTCACTGAAAGCATGGCTCATTAGAATCACACACACACACAGTCACATATGCAGGAACATACAAACATCCAATTAACTCACAACAGACACACATAGTAACTGAGTCATAGTTTCCAGGTAATTATGTATTAATTGCACATGTCAGCTTGGCCCTACCCTGCTGGAGTAGAACTATGCTTTCTTTTCATACTATTGCTGTCTTATGCCTCATATACAATGATAATATTTTTGCTTTGTGCAGATATTGTTTGTGCATTACAATCGTAGTTGAACTTAGTTCACCTCTGGAGTTTTCTTCTGACTTTAACAGTTTTTCTCGATTGCTTAGACACAATTCCTAGAACGATTCACAATTTCTAAAAAACTTTTTTTCTTCACAATTTTTAACAACACGCACAGAACGGTACAAACCTATTACCTCTGGGTGTGATTTTAACTTTGCCCTCAGACAGCACACACAAGCTGCCAATAACACAGACTACACCACTGATACTAAAACATTTAGGATTGAGAAAGAAACCCTGGAGAGGGAACTTGATAACGGTACTGTACTACAGTAAACATTGGTGGCTACTGTATAGGAATTATATACCTATAGGAAAAAAAAGAAAAACCTTTTCTTTGAAATATTACAAGATATGATTTACGGGAAAGTCAGGGATGTCATTAAATCTATTTTAGGAGCTAACGCTCCTAAAATAGTGCTAAAGCTATATTTTGCACCCTGAAGAAAGCTTGTGGGTCGCAACAAGTATAGGTGCT
Organism: Amblyopsis rosae; assembly: GCA_025399935.1. Classification (NCBI taxonomy): domain Eukaryota; kingdom Metazoa; phylum Chordata; class Actinopteri; order Percopsiformes; family Amblyopsidae; genus Amblyopsis; species Amblyopsis rosae. Next base: position 6,713 of record JAODTR010067210.1, read on the forward strand.
TTTTTCTGCCATTTTTATCTAGACTTTGTTACTTATTTTGGAGTGGAGTGCTGTGATTATCTTTGTAGTCGCACGTCTTCTGCTTTTTTGTTCTTGTTCTAAACTATACCACTTTGCTCTGGAGGCTGATGTAGGTAGCGCACAGACAGCTAAATCTACCATGTATAGCCTGAAATGAAGTTAATTTACCCACAAAACAGTTTGCTTCAAAACTACAGTTGTAGCCTTGATCGTAAATACATGGGAATTAATGTTATATACTCAAAATACCAATTAGCGCCATCCAAGAGAAATAATGGGCAATTATTATGATTAGAATTGACTTGCATAGAATGCTAGGTCTTTCTGGTCTGCATAAAGCATGAAAAGTATAACCCCCCCTTTCTAAGACTTGAATGTGGACGTGCCGTCCGTTGATCCCATACAACTATAGGTTAAAGCCTGAAAAACTTAGACCAGTTGTTGGATCGCGTTGAATCAGGAAAGCAGGCTTTAATAATACAATGGTGCGCAGCAAGGGAGAAACGTGTGGTTTCACAAGTAAAGCTCCAACAAAAAATTTCTGAGGTAACAAAGGCAAGTTTTTGAGTTTTATAGTAAATTACAGCACAGCACAGAACAAACGGGAACATCATTGCCACCCCCATAGGTAAATGTTAATTTGGTTGTGTCCAGTTCTTAACCTGCAGACACAGCTGGGTATCGGGGAATACAATGACATAGCCATATACTGCCATCCAGTCTGTAGCTGGGACAATTGCTGGGTGAGGTTGAAATGGGCAAAACATGTAAATTTAGCACTGTCTGTGGCCAAATGGCACATTTAAGCATAAGATGCAAAGAGCACAGGAAATACATCTGAAATTATGACATATCTGCCAAAGGCAATAACCATAATTATTAGTTGAATAATCGAATCACATTCCTTCACCCTCTCTGTTAAATTCCATTATCTCTGGTTACACAACATTTGAACTTATGGCTATACAGCATCCATATTTTATGACAAACCCTCCACTCTCCTGGTTTATCTGTTTTGCACCGGGACATTTAAACTAAACGTAAACCATTACGCATCACATTTGCAAAGTGCAAACCTGTATTTACAATAGCCTATGCTAAAATGCGGGTGCGATGGAGGAGTTAACATTTAGGTTTTCAATACATCATGGATTATACAGTATACCCTCATATCATTACTTAAAACCAGAGAGGGCTGGAGGCAAGAACAAGTCTCATTCAGACAATTAATTCATAATTTCTGGGGCTGCTTTGGGCGGTATATTGTCACCAACCAACACAGAGTTAAATGTAAACCAATTTACATTAAATAGCCTAGAATTATATAAGATTTGGTGGGAGCTGACTTTTAAGACATATGAAGACACTCATATGTTAATTTCCCTCTGTTTCCCTGACTGGAGCAGATTTTTCTAGTTATTAAAGCAAAAGTTGAAAAATGGTTACACTGATAAATAAGGGAGTACAATGTATTTTTAAATGTTAATTGTTTAATGTAAATAATGCATTTAGGCCTTGATTCGCAGAGAAAGAAGATTGGACCCATGGCATAATGTACACAGTTATCTTTATCTACGACACCTAGTGGTTATTGTATAATATATAATAGGACAACACTGAAGTCTAGCTGTCACTAATATTATATTAAGATAACAGATTAATCTTTATTAAACAGCAATATATGATTGGTGAACCGAATATCTTAAATGTCAAATTCAGAAATAAAAGCACTGAAAACACATTCAAGATTTTGATCCATTAAAATAGTCTTCTGTCATCACTGAAATAACATGTTTCAAACATGGAGATGTAGACATCCATTATGAAGTATTAAGCTACATTGGCTAATAGTCTTTATATTAATGTTTGTCATGACAAACAATAGAGAGGTCCTCAACTCGGCTATAACAGTTTTTCTCGCTTGCTGAGACACAATTCCTGGAATAATCTTCACACACAGTTTATAACAACTGACACACTATGGTCCAAAACTATAACCTCTGGGTCTGATTTTAAGTTTGCCATCAGACAACACACACAAGCTGTCAATAACAGACTACATGACTGCGTTTGTTACACAATGAAAGGATTAATTCTAATTACTGCCACCAAAGCTTTGGTAGCAGTAGCAAAGTAACAAAGTTAAAATCAGGCCCAAAGGTTATGGGTATGTACCGTTGTGTATGAGTTGTTAACAATTGTGTGTGAAGATTTGAGAAATAGTGAGTTGTTCCAGCAATTGTGTCTAAGCAATCGAGAAAAACTGTAAAATTATGGTTAATTAACATATGCTTTAGCCTAGGGACATAGCACATAAGTGTGTATCATAAGGGTGTCAAAAATTAGCCTGCTCTGCACGACTAGGGTATGGTCGCACAGATGCAAAATGAACAGCAGCCTATATTCATCTCCCGTTCACTTCCATTCTATGACATCAAAGGGGTGAATAAAACATTTGCTTCCTGTGGTGATGCAATTTTGCATCTTCACTTTGTCCATTGTTCAACACAGGTTGACTGAATTTGACTGAATTTGCAGCCTCAGCCAACAGCAAGGGTGTGTGTGTGGTTGACCTCATACGCCTGCAATTGGTGGTAGTTTTCTTAGTGAGGCAGGGTGGAATGGAGACTTTGATTATGTTCGAAAGGGCGAGTGTTTTATTTACCCCTTCGCGCGCATAGAATGGAAGTGAACGGGAGGTGAATATTGGTTGCTGTTAATTTCAAATGTGTGTCCGCAGCCTTAATGTTTTCACAGCCACAATGCTTGCGGACTAATCAGGGTGGTAAGTGCGATGCCATTAAAGTCAAGCCTGTTTCAAAATGGTGGTAGAGCTAGATGAGATAATCAAAACTGTTGTAGCAACACTGATTGGTTAAACGCTGTCCAATTGTTTCAAAATTAACCAGAGGTGTACTCCCAGTAAGAGGCAACGATTTACTGGGAGTACACCTCTGGTTAATTTTGAAACATTTCCTAATGGAGCATGCCCACTGCCCAGACACTAGTTACAAAGTGAATTTTGTTTTTTTTATATCAGGCTAGTAAAATATGACAAAATATTAGAAGGTGCATAAATTATAATGTGCACAAATACAACATTGTTTCCTGTATTGAGGACGTGCTTCACCCACACATTTACTCAATCAGTTTAAAATATAGGCCAATCCCTTTACAATCATATGACTTCTAGAACCCCTATCACCCCCCACATGCCTGACTGTTGGACGGGTAGTTAATGCCTTTTTGCCTCTGATTGGATACATCTGGCGAGGAGCGCTAGAACATGCCAATTATTATTGTATCTCAGCCAGTGTGGCTGAGATATAACTCAGTCACACTTATCTGAGCCCGCTTCTTGATCTCTTTGGTTGTGACAATGGCGCCCGAAACATTAACGGGGACTTTGGAATTTGAAATAGGCCTAGGCCTAAAGTCTCGAGGGGCACCTGCTGTGGGCTCTTCCGTGGTATCAACGGCGGGAGAAGCTCTTCCCGGGGTGCCACTTTGACTGTGTTTTTCCCATACAGTCTCCTCTCGTACTGCATCAGCTGGTCCCAGAAGCCTGCATTCAGTCGCACATAGGGCTGGTTCTCCTGAACCCAGGAGTGCGCTTGGCGCAGTGTCACTTCACGGTAGCGCATTAAATATGCCATAACCAGCGCTGGCGAGCGGCTCATGCCGGCTGCACGGTGCACCAAAGTGCCGCCCGCACGATTCCTGTGGATGCGATCGGCCACGCGGTCGAATTGGTCGCTAAGGCGCGCACTGGGCAAGTCGGAGACGGGCACCCGGAGACACTCCACACCCGGGTAGACGGGGCAACTGTGGTTCAGCGTAGCGTTGACGATCAGGGTGATGCCTTTGCGAAGCACCAGCCCTTGGTTGAGAGGGCCGTCTGCTCCACTGAGGTAGAGTCTGGGGGTGATCTGGGAGACTGACATGTCTGGTGGGAGGGATGGAGACAATATGTAAAGCCAATGTTGACTATGTGTGCACTAAATACAAATAAATAATAATAATAATAGGCATTCCAGTTTCAAATACTTATTGGCCAAAGGAGTCTGATGGAGTTAAGGTGGGTCCCCACACACAGAATGGGAACTGGAGACATTCATTTACACTATTTACTGAAAATAATTATGAAATGTAATGGCCTTAAGACCCATTTATGCTTCTGCGTCGCACCTACGTGTAGCCTACGCCGTCAACTACGGGCGTACCTTAACCCGACGTGAGCATGTTATAATTCTGCGCTGGTCTGTTGGCCGCCCATACCTCTGGGCGTTAAATGCGCATGCGAATGATGCGAAGCCCCAAAATGTACCATGTCTTGTTATGCACCAGAATTAGAACACAACTTGATTGTTTCCGTTTTGAAATAAACATAAAAATATTTTTGTCTTGTTTTTTGCTGCTTGAACAACAAGGAAATCCCATCGAGAAACCCCTATCTTACTAATAAGTTTTGAAATAAGCATATAAAAATATTTATTTCCAGCGAATCTCTTAGTTACACCAACATTTATCATAGGAAACAATCTTCAGACACAAAATAGTATTTATAAAAGACTGCTTTTCGCTGCCGGACAACAAGGAAATACCATATAGGGCAGGGGTTCCCAAAGTTTCCCAAGGCCCCCCAGATAGAGTTAGCTTCTAGCCGAGGCTCCCCTTTTGCGAGATGTTTTTAAAAACCCTTTCCCATTTCCTTACTTTTATTTAATGAAATTAAAAGTAATTTTATATTTCAAATATTTTATCATTACATTGGATTCAACATTACTGCTTTCTTTTCTTTTTTTTATATGCAATGTTTCAGTTGACTTTAACAACATGAGCACATACTGTTACCAGATCAACACTGACAATTTGTGATTAATGATAGTCTCCTGGCAGGCAATCAGAAAGGGGCATGGTAAAAATATAAATAGATGTATATTTTTCTGAATTCTGTTTTATAATAAATACTTATCTAGAATAATTAGAAATTATAAATAAAATGTAAAAAAATTTAGGGGCAACTTCGCCGTGCAGCCAATGAAGGCGATCACATTTCAGATTTTTGTAGGGGAGGCGCCTGGGGTGACCAATCACATTTCAGTGGTGGCCAGTGCCATCCCTGACGGTTAAATGGTAAGGTACGCCGTATGGTAGGTGGCACCAGGAAGCCTACAATGAAGGGTCCACGTAGGTGCAACCTAAAGGCCCATTAATGCTTCTGGGTCGTGCTTACCCGTTGCTTACGGTGTCAGCTACGGCGTAGCTTCAACATATTATACTTATGCTTCTGCACCTGTGAGACCATCCTGATCTCGCGAGTTTCATTATGACTTTGATGCGAGAATTAGTCTGGCGATCTTGGAAATCACTGTGTTTTAGTCCAGTAACTTGTGTGTCTAATCAGCGTCGTACTGTTAAGCTATGGGCATGGTTAATGTGTGATGAAGGTTACTTGAAAACCACTTGAAAAAAATAAGGGGGTCCTACAGAGGTTAACGTAGATGATACATTATAGCATCAGTAGAATCATATAATTTATTAGAAGAGCGAAGGCTTTTCTCATTGGAAAATATGTTTTCAATCTTGTCTTGACTTTTCTACTGCAAGAGTGGATTTAACAACAGGCTCTGCTAGTTCACAGGTTCGCCCTAACACCGGTATAGTTTTTTTTAAACCGTTTTAACGGATGTTTCCCCAGATGGATGTCTAATAGACACAGATATCTGGCATGTCCGGCATATCAGGTTAGTTCGTTACCTATTACCTAAAACTTTATATAATGCCCTTCTCTTGTATAGCCTATAAGGGCATTATATAACGTTTTATTTAAGGTAACTCGAACCTCTGCTTGATCCATTTAAGCTGTCTGGTATATGATTTGGTTGGGATACCAGACAGTGAAGACACAGATTTCTGTCTGTTCTGTAAACACCAAACAACAAATATTGGCTATAAAGCTTGATTATCATTTGACATAGCCAACATTTCTCATTTCTTCATATTTGAACATTGTGTTTCTTAAAATTAAAATAATACCAAGTACCAAATTAAATATAAAGGGTGCTTCATAGAGAATGACTATAATATCAATATATGATTATTACATCTGTTGTAGGTAATTGTTGTGGATGTAATGTGCGTCTTCTGAGACATTATTATTATTATTATTATTATTATTATCATCATAATGTCTGACATTTACATTTGTCATGTCTATGCCCCAACATGTATAGCATAACAATATCTATATGTGCATGTAAACATGTAGATGTATACAAAGTGTGTGTGTGTGTGTGTTACCTGGTTCCTGTTTCTTCTTAGTCTGCACTGTAATAGCTATACTGTCTGAAGAGAAAGCCTGGTGCAACCCCACACCAACCCGACCCTACATATTTCCTTACAAGTCTCTATGGGTCAGGCTGTCAACCAATGAGGGGACACATTAATTATAGATCCAGACCAACAGCTGGGATTCAGTTGATGCTATACCCCCTAGTGGGGGAAGCAGTACAACATCCTGCTCTTTGCTCCATCTGTAGTTTCCTGGTAGTTTCAACTATAGCCTAATGACTTCACAAATAAGTCTAGTGTTGCACGGACAAGCGCATGCTTGTGCAATGCCGCTCTTTCAGCTACCTTCTGAGTCTGCACGGACAACACAGAAAACAGAAACAAGGAAGTTGCATGACTATTACTGACAGCTAGTAAAGAGCGAACCACATCACTGACACCAACATTTAGTAGCCTAGTTCTTGCGTTATCAAATGTAGGCCTTTCTATGCCTTTTGTTAATGAAATGAAATGAAGAGAAGACGAAGGAGTCATAGGAAACAAACAGGAGAGCACAACACAACGCATATCCATCCATTTGACATGATTTGGAGGTATCATGTTGAAATGAAAACAGTAAACAGTTTATTTGTTTTTAAGCTGCTGAATACAAATAAATGTTCTCACTGTTATTAGGTTTTTGTGTTTTTTATATTGATATTACTCTTCAAGCAGTGGCGCAGGAGATGTTTTTAAGGTGGGGGGGATGAAAGAGTGACGAAAAATTTCTCAAATTTTAAGTCTGTAAAAATATGCTTTAAGTTATTAAAACCAAATTAAATTAAAAATTAAAAAAAAAACTCCAAACTGGCCTGGGAACGTCTCGGGATCCCCCAATCAGAGCTTGATGTTGCTGCTCGGGAAAAGGAAGTTTGGGGTCCCTTGCTGAAGCTGCTGCCCCCACGGCCCGACTCTGGATAAGCGGGAGAAGATGGATGGATGGATGGATATTGAAAATATGTTTTTACATTGAAAATAATAATACATTGAAAATAATCCAGTTTAGCCCACATACAGTATACTGCTGTTGTGTTGAGTTCTGAGTCCTAGCAATTGTAAAAAACTATGTATATATTATAAATCATTATTTAGATTTTGTTATATTATTAAAACCTTAATGCCCGCTCGAGGTTCCGTAAGCTTTTGTCCATAAACAGCCAATACAATTTAATGTTCACAATTTCTACTTTTTTATTTTCAGTACATTTCAGACCCTGTACTTTCACTTGAGTACAAAAGGTGAATCAGTAATTTTACTTTTACCAGTCTTTTTTTTGGAGTAGTATCTGTATCTGTACTTTTTGCCATTTGGTAGAGTCTAATATTAAAAAAACTGTGGGGTCACTTATATGAAAAAATGATCATTGATTGTGGTTATTATTGACCCAAGAGAACAAGAAATGCAAGAAATGTCATTTAGGTGCGACGCATATGATGACGTCGACCTCACAGACTATTTTGTCAACAAATGCATCTGTTAGCTTGCTGCCATGGCGGAATTAAACAGACAACTTCAAGAATATCTAGCGCAGTCCAAAGGCGGTGCTAAGACCATATCCCAGTCCAGCACAACGATAGACATGGACGAGGCTGGCTCGGTCCGGGGCAGCTGGTTTGGAAAGTGGTCCAGTCCTTTCTCTGGATCTGGAAGTCGGGGGAACTCAGCGGGCCAGACCTCAAGCAGCAGTTTTTCCTGGCCCTGGTCTGCGGAGCCAGATCCCTGTTTACCCGGGATGAGTCGAAAACAGCGGCTCGTTGCTTTCGGTGTGTGTATCGCCTTTTCAGCGTTATGTTTCGGACTTTCGGCCCTGTACGCGCCGCTACTGTTGCTATATGCCCGGAAATTTGCCCTTCTATGGTCGCTTGGGTCGCTTTTCGCGATAATGGGAGCGGCGATACTACGAGGTCCGAGTAAGATCATCAGGTTCCCCACCCCAGCAGCAGCGGTGTACCTGTGCTCTTTGGGCGGGACACTGTACGCGGCACTGAGCCTCCACAGTACCGTCCTCACTGCGCTAGGAGCCATCCTGCAGATTGCCGTTATTGTCGGGTATGTTGTTTCCCTGTTGCCCGGTGGAAGCGCAGGAATACGGTTCATGGGTGGGATGGCAGCGTCCGCCATCAAGCGGACTGTAACTGGAAAAACGATGCCAATCTAACTGAGCATTTAAATATATCTGGACTTATCTAATCTATCATACGATGCATTTACCACCCCAAGGATGGGAAGAAGTTCCAAAGGACCAAATAAATTAAGCGATATGTATGCTTGACATTAATGCAATATTCAGGTTTATAGCAACCACACATGTACAGGTGTGAAATAGCTATATCTCAGAATTTAGTCTCAAAATAAAGTTTGATAAAAACATTTGACCCGTGACCTTTACTTGAAACCATTTATGGTAATTTTGGGTGTAAGATTCAGGATTAATTTTTCATATGTAGACGTCAAGGTGTACTACTGCTAGCGTCGTCACCCGGCTAGTAGGCTACAGTAAATAAATAGTCCATTAGTCTGAAACGGGTCTTGCTCAAGATAAACGAGACAGTGTGAAAACTGTAAAATGTAAATTGTCTTGTGCAATGCAATTACTTACAGGCTCAACAAGTTGCACTCATAGCTGTGGAGGTTAGTAATTTAAGACAATGTGATACTAGCACAACATCCCTCAGTAAAAGTGCTAGGTCTAGGAGGTTTAAGTTTATCACCTTGAGTTTAATATAAAAATATCATTATAATTACCTAGATTAGGCTCTCAAAGGTAAGGCGAGGTTTAAAAAAAAAAGTCAAGTTTAAATGCCAGTAAAGAAATCAGCAACAACACATTTGGTAAACATTGCACAAATTCTATTGTAATTTAGTCTTATACAAAATGGACAAAAACAGTAACAATCAGAAGACAAACTACATTTACAAACAAGAGGGACACCTTAATATTTAAAGATGTCTGGTGATGGTACAGCGCATTTAACTTTCTCCATTATTGTACATTAAAATGTTAACTTAAACAGGGCTGATGACTAAGGGAATGTCACATTCAAAGCCTTGTTCTGTTTATTTTACGATCAGTGGCAATAGTTGTGTATCTGCCCAGTGCTTTCTCCAGTAT
>JAODTR010067231.1:0-16178 GCA_025399935.1 Amblyopsis rosae
TATATACATACATACATACATATACACATACATATATACATATATATACACATACATATATACATATATATACACATACATACATATATATACACATACATACATATATACATATATATACACATACATATATATATATATATATATATATATACACACACACACACACACACATACATATATTGGGTTAACGGCATGATGAGACATAGAAAACTAAATTACGCGTTAAGACTTAGCCTAATTTGTAAACTATATAAGTAGGCCTATACTATGACATGAACGTTTTAAACATATTTTACTCAGTTTCCTTAATATTAAAATAGCCATTTTGGGTCTATATGTCTACCGCACTTGATCTGCTGTCACTGGTTTTTGGAATGGAGGGGAGGGAGCACCTTGACCTTGCACAAGCCAATTTATGAAGCGATGAGCAAGCGACATGACTCACCAGTGTGCACTGGTATCCCTCCGCGCACATTTCAACAGAATCATATATAGAGGCCTCTAGGCATTCACATTTAAGGCATGCCTCATGTCCACCACCATGCACTGCATTCCAAAAGATGCCACAATAGCCATTAATACTAGAAACTCAGTAAACATGACAGCTTCTCGTTACTTTGAATCAGATGATCCGTATACACGCGGCAGCAGTTTTGGATGCGAGGAATCGAGACCAACCACTTGATAGGGGACGCGCTCGGAAAATTGCGCAGCAAGATTTAGGGAGTCTCTCCTCCCGGCACAGCAGTATTGTGGAAATAATAGACTGGAAGTGGGTCAAATCATGGCATGGCGACTCCGGAAAATGTTCTTTCGTTAATCTGAATAGCATACACTCATACTGACGTGGGCGCTTTGCTTAGAGAGGTTAATATTCGTCTAAAGTTGTATACTATTATGAATATTGACATATTTAACAGCAATAAAAACAAAACGCGTAAATATGCAGGCTACTTCAAAACGCATAAATCAATGCATTAACGTTTTCAAAAATCTGATGTTTATCAAGTAGTCCACTGCAAATATAGACCATCGCTTATGGTTCGTGTAATTATCGATAAAAACGAAGTGGTTTAGAGGTCACGTGCCATTTATAAAGAATAGAGGTTAGTTCCACATCATGCGGATAGGCCAATGTGGCTCAGTAGTGTGCTGAATGAACACCTACTCACATCTATGTGCGCATACCCTGCGCAATTTGGCTCATGACTCAACGTGGGGCATCCCCTATACAGCTTTACAATATCAGAAAATGCTGATAGAAGCCCTTCAGTAAAAAACGCTGCGCGTTCCACACACGGGAAACCAATGGAACTAATAAGCACCATATTTTGAGAGTCAAACTTACATGTATTACGAAACACTACACTATTTAACCACGATTCACCGTGACTGCTAATACTGTTGTTAGTAGCCCATTTCAATTGAGTTTCAGAACAATACGCTTGAGTTTGCGGCTTATTTCTTCGTGCCATAGACTATCGGGTGGAGTGAAATTGATGTGACCAACTTACCTGCCCATTTTCCCAGCTTCGGAGAGAGCAGCTGCCCATTCCCTAAGACCCAAATACGAAATCCTGACAGTATTCTGTAAAACAACCACAAAGCCACTGAGGCCACTGTGAAAGCGCCGACCCAAAAGAGAGGCGTCTCAGTCTTGCGAAACACTTCCTCCGCGGTATACGAATGCATGACACCGTTTTTTTTTGTCAACGCAGTGTGTGCAGACCTCAATTTTAGTCAATGTGCTCCAATTTCCGAGCCACAACGTGAGAAACTCCCTTTATAAGGAGGTTGTAGCATCACACACTCCCCCAACACTTGTCTAGCCTGATTTAAGGCGCCCCGCCCACCATCTACTCTAGCCTCCCAGCGAAATATTCCTCTGATTAAGATTGGCTGCAGCACTTGTCCGACAATCAATACTCCACAGCATTTGGTAAACCCAACGTCAATCAACTATTAAACTTCCCCATTCACTAGATTTTGTGTATGAAGCAGGGTGGGTCAAATACAGGCAGGGATGAATAGCGATTGGGTACGTGTTACGGCAGCTCCCATCCGGAGCCTGTCATTGGTTCTCGCTGGACCAGGTTAGTTGGTTTTTGCTAGGATTATGAAACCCTCCTAAACCCACGCGTTTGAAATAACTCACCACGCCAATTTATGAATGAATGGATGCTGTCATTGGCTAAAAATGCGTTTTTCTCCAAGGGTCTCCCTCCGTGTGGAAAGAGACTACTGGCTAACGAAATGTCATTCAGTCCGTCACTTCTAGGCATGAGTCACTAGACTTTTTTAGGTAACTTATTCTAGCAGCATCATACTGGTGATATTCATATCTTAATATCTTTAAGCCTCAGTGAACAATCGCTTTAGAAATATAGATTCACCCCAGCCTGAAATAATGGTCTTATTTCGATTTGCTTATGTTTTAACAGAGCACATAATATATTAATGTATAATACCCTTCTCTAAAAACTACAAGCCCCAGAAATGTCACTCCCCTAATCTCGCGACACTGGATCCTCATTAAATTCCCATTGCAATAATATTGGCGAGATGTGGGTGCGTTACATAAACACTCAGAAAAAGATGTGAATCTTCAAGTCTTTATTTGAAACATTAACATCAGTATTTTGGCTACATGAATAGCCTATCATACAATCACACACACAACGTTATAGGCCTACATTTCGACACAAACAGTTAGGAGGATCCTCTCCCGACCATCCAGATCAAATTTGCAGGTAGCCTATTTCAGACTCGACACACTGTCCACGCCTGCAGCTTCACATGCACATTCCTCACATTAAACATGACATTTAAACAACCCGAAGCTTTTTGGCACAAACTAAGACCTATAATATAATTAGCAGTGTTCAAAAAGTATATAAAAGTATATAAATCATGCATCTGAGACAGCACTTTTTCGCATTTTCCCCATAAAGTCGTTAGTGATGGTGACAGAAAACGTTGAAAGGCTATTAAGTTTTAAGTTTTTAAGTAAATTGTTAAATTGTGAATTTATGTGTGCTAGACGTATGTCCCTAAAACATAACATTTAGGTGCAAATACCGTTATTGTCTTTATTAATTAACCTATATTCTAGTTGCATAGCCTATATTATGTTTTAATTCACATTAAAATGGGCTCACACAGTATAGCCTAGGTTAGCCTACTCACAGACAGGCACCAAATATCAAAAATCTATTTTGCCCATAATAGAGACACAAAAAATGTAATTTATAAAATATAGTGTTTCTCAAATTGCATTGAATGGGCTAGGTATTGCACTGTTGTGTCATATTGAGTTATGTCCTGTGTTGCCACAGCTGAAATCAAGAATGACGAAATAATTTAGTGCATCTTCGCAAGATCTATAAATCTAATTTCTCATGCAAATATATGTCGTTATAACTAGACTATGTTTTTTAAACAAAAAACCCAAATAGGTGGGGTTTTACAGAAATTGCCTATTTTAACATAAATTGGATATGCTATTTCAAAGCATTTAACCTGGTAGACCCATATGCTATTTGTGTAACTAAATTAATCAGTAGCCTTATAGGCTTAGGCCTACTGTAGTGTTGGACATAACAATAGTTAATTGATTGTATTCCCTTGGTAACCCTTTTGTCACACAAACTCATGCTCACTCAAAACACACTCTGCAGATTAGGTTGTAGATATAGGCTACCTTCAACTCTTGTAGACCTGGTACATGTTAACCTAAATAACACGCACATGGATTAGAAACTTTTTAATTTGAACATACACTGTTACTTTAAACAGTGTTATCTTTATATTTCACAAATTTGTGAAAATGCTTTGCAAACAAATAAAACTGTATTTCTAGTATCAATCAACAAAACAAAAAAAGATTGGTTAATTCAAAATATCACATAATCTCTAAAATATAAATATCAATTTAACATGGTTCAACACATTTAAAACATATAGGCCTGCAAATAAAATGTACAACAGCCACCCAACAAAATCTTATTTGTTTATTCAACAGATGACACATAACATGACCTCCTTAAATGCTCTTTATAGGCTATAGTATGGGTAGATGCAGTAGGCTAATGCCCCTTGTTGTCCTGCACTCCGGTGCTCACATCTCATTCTGCATGACTGTTCCTAAAGTTTGTAACAGTTATCCTTTTTCTCTTTCGTCCTCAGGCGATTCTTATTCAGAGGTGTCATTAAATCCCTGCAAGAAATGTTGCTTGTGGTTTATTATGAGACTTTAACTGTAATAAGGGATAACTTGGCATTGGCCTATAGTTTATAAGGAGAATATTATAATGTGTATATTATAATATGGACAATAACGCACATCGAATGGTTACTGTAGACATACCAAAAGATAACATTCCTGGATATGAATGCCTGGTCTTCTTTCCTGCAAAGAGAATGGTACAAAATAAATAATTATATTATTTGTATTGCCCAACAAAGCATTCACTGTTTGATATTTAAAAATATTAATGTAATTCATGCAATTAGTTAGCCTACAGTACAGTATATTGTACGTTTTAAGTATTGAATGTAGATATAAATTATATTGACAGATATTTTAACATATATGTCTACTGTACAATTCTGAGATATATTATGGATATGTGTGTGTGTGTGTATTTATGTGTGTGTGGGGGGGGTGTACATATGTTTGTACGTTGCCACTCTCTATCCCCCACATTCCACCCCCCGCAACAAACACACACACACACACACCAAAGATATGGGGAAATGTTGCATGCACACATGCGCGGGCGCACACACACACACACACACACACACACACATGCTGATGTGCCCCACCAAGTGATGACATGATGACTAATAATGAATTAATAGTGACATACTTGGCTAATACCTAACTATTAAACCATATTTATGATGAAGCTATAGAGTTCAATTCAATTCACTGGTTAAAATGTATTTACAGTAATAGGCTAGTGCATGTTAGCCACACACACACACAACATGGGAGCGACACATTGTCACAGTCACAAGATGTCACCTCCCTTTGCTAAGAACTTCAAAATTAAAGGTAGGGTCAGTCAGTCTCGAGAACACTTGCTAACTTTGAACTCAAATAAAAACAAAAACACCTCTCCCTTCAATACCATATAGGGTGGTCCCTCAGAAGCTCCGCCCCACTTTGCAAAGCCTATGGGCGTTGTTGTGAGCGTTGTTCGCCATTTTGTGTTCGTATTTACGGAGCCAGGGTTGTGTAGAAGTAGGCAGCAAACTGGATTCTTTCTGCGAGTGAGTGCAAGAAAAGTACTGTATTTGGTGAATTTGACAAAAAAGTGTATTATCTGACAATCTCTAGCTGTCTAATGCACCATGGCAGTGCAGAAGAAATAAAATAACCCCTAATAGCCCCTTGAATGAAACACAGAGCTTTTGTATCACGCTTAATTACGAAATTACATTAGCATGCTGTCAAGAAAATAAGGGTGCATTAAAGGTGAATTCAGCAATTGTAACCTAATATACTTCAAATTCAGTGAATATCACCTCACTGTCTAGTTGTCCATTTTGTGTGTGGTGAAAAAACAATAAGGTGCTTTTATATGATTTAGTAGGCAGGACGCATGACAACAAGTCAGGACGCATGACAACAAGTCGGGACGCATGACAACAAGGTGGGACGCATGACAACAAGGCAAGTATCAAGGCTTTATTTAAGATATGAACCACAGATACGTATACAGGCGGGAACATTCATGGCTATAAGTTGGCAATGACCCAACAAAGACAAGGGGTAACACAATGGCTTAAAGGTATAGTCAGCTATGTGCAAGCTAGTCTCAGCCTCTTCCGTCCGTTAGCGCTACGTCACATAAGCAACTCTGTGCTGAACATCTGATGCATATACCCTCGTAAGCACGACACTGTACCCTCTTTCTTTCGGGAAGTAATACTGTCGATATCCATTGGCTGTTAGCATTGTCACTCACAAGTATGTCTCTGTAATTTCCGGTTCCACGATAGCACAGTGCTTTATTTAATCATTTAAAATGTTCAATTTATTTTAATCAGTAACCGTAGCCTACTCATTTGACAGGTTTACAGTACCTGTAAAACAGCCAGACTCTGTTGTTTAGTTTTCCTCACTGCAAGTTTAACGTCCGACTTGGTCATTGAGTTACGTAGTTTGTCGTCATGCATGTCAATCAAAATACCTTGCATGTCAAGCAGGCGACATGCCTACATGACATGCTTACTTGCCATGGCTAACACATGTCCCAGACTATCCGTAAGGAAAGGCTGGCACTGCGAGACTATGTGCAAGCAAATTCATTCTCAGCTAATACACTTTTTGTCAAATTCACCAAATATCTCGCATTTCCCTAGCTTACCGTTCTCTGTGCGTGTTGAAAAAATAATAAAATTTGCCCCCTACACAGCCCTGGCTCTGTAAATATAAACATAAACAAAGTAGCGAACACAACTCACAACACCAAAGCTGTAGTACTACTACACTTTGCTTCACAATGCATTTTGATGTGTGGGCACCACGGAGGGCCGCAAAGTCAAATTGTTTTTATTTGAGCTCGAAGTTAGGAAGGCGACAGGCGATTGGATAGAGACAAAAAGGGACAGGTGAAACTAACTGACAATCAACATGTGGCATGTTACACATGGACTGGGGAAACCGAAAGTACAGGGAAAGAGACAGACAGACCGTACCAGGGAACACATGGCAAACAGACTGGAACAAGACAAAGAGACTGGAACAAGACACACAGACTGGAACAAGACAAAGAGACTGGAACAAGACACACAGACTGGGGCAACAAGACACACAGACTGGAACAAGACAAACAGACTGGAACAAACAGACTGGGGCAAGACAAACAGACTGGGGGCAGACAGCAAACCGTGACTCCTTTCTCTGAAAAGCGAACACAAACAATGTGGTGCAGACCGCTCCACCACACAACATCATGTCAATGCCTGTCCAAAATGGGAGGCTGAGGGAGCACCCTGGCACTGAAGGGAGAGGTGCTTTTGTCTTGATTGAGTTAAAAAATAAACAATCTTTCTCCAGGATAGCTGACTCCACCTTTGAAGGCATAGTAAGCAATTGTAAGCTAATACACTTATTGTCAAATTAACCAAATAACTCCTCTTGGTTTGCTAGCTGTCTGTTCTCTGTGCATGCTAAATAAATTATCTGGTGTTTCTACATAGCCCTGGCTCTGAAAATACAGTAGAAACACAAACAATGTGGTGCAGACATAACATAATATCTTAGCCTTGTTAATGTGTTTCCAATGTGCTGGGAGGAGCTTCTGAGGTGTATATATTTTTTTTTTCATACAGTTTAAATATCAAAAAGATTTCTCCAGAATGATTTACGATACCTTTAAAATGCTTCCCAGAGCCCCGGAGGAGAAAGGCCGGGCAAGGCCACTGGAACAGAACTATAAAAAAGCATGTAAAAAATCAAATCAAAGAAATCAAACATAATACTACAAAGGTTATACTACTATAACACACAAAAGCAATGCTTTATATTGGTGTATAAAGCTACAAAGCTCTGCTAACACTGTAAGAGTTGAGGATTATATTTCCTACTGTAACAGTATACATAAATGACTGTACTGCAACTGTTAGAGGTTCCTCTCTATTAAAGACAAGTTGGCACTGCCACTACAAATAGAACATCCCACTACTACCAATCATACAGAGAACATCTTTGAAAACACTACTGGAATACCCCTTGATCCACTATACTGACCATGGAGCATCAATTGAGTTATAATATCGCCTTTTTTCATAATAAATTACCAGATGACAGGACGTAAACTAAAGGGGATACAACAATTTCTTAACCACATGAATGTGAATGTGTATTATTTGTTTGCCAATTATATTTAATTCTGTCTGTTTTGAGAGTCTGATTAGGTCAATCTTCGTAATTTGCATTGTATAAATGAAAGGATGATACACATGTAATGATAGAGGTGTGATATCAATAAAAATAACTTAGATAAATCATTACAGTTTTTATAAGTCACTTTGGTGAATTATTTTGAACAAATTGCAAATGCATTGGCGCATAGGACAACATATTATTATGTACTGCCTCCTGTTTCCATACAGGATCAATTTATCATGTCATATACTGTATGTGTGTGTACATTTGTTTAGAATACTTTGTACACTTATAAATTGACAACATGGCTAAGTATTTTGACTACCGTGTTGGTAAATAAGGATTTGTCATTATGATGGCAATGACACTACTGGCTTGCAAATGTTAAGGCTGGGTGGAAACATTTACCAAAGCGATTGAGAAATACTTAACAAATGTTTTGTTACTGTAGTGCAAAAAATATAATGTTGACCTAAAAAAGCATAGTCTTAGTGCAGTGCAAACCAGCAAAACTTACTTATTTGAATAAACATTAAATAATTGTTGTTACAGCATTGACATTATATTGTAAATTCCTTTGCTTAATGTTTTAGTTTTCTACAGTTCATTTGGCCTTGCTATAGGGTCAAGAAAGATTTCATCTCTGCCCTGTACCCATATCTAAACTCTCATCTACAGCATGTTCATTTTGAGTGTCGAGTAGGATTCACAGGCTTAAAATGATACAGTGGACTCAGAAAGCATCATGATAACTTTTTTCAAACATGAAAATTACAGTACGGTATATGAAGGTACAACCCTGAGGCCTCACAGACTTAAACGTGAAGGGAACTGCATTCAATTCTGTGAGTAACTGAGGGCAATGATACTGTAGTTCAGCAAACTTGATGCTATCATTGTTGAGTGGTGCCTGCAGACTGTTTTAAATTGTGAAATATACCAGATCGTGTGGGGTTTATGTTTATGCAATGTATTAGTTTTTTTGCAAATTTGTTTGTTATCTTATATAAATGTTGGTCAGTTAATTTAAACATTTTATCTGATGTTATTTTGTTGAATTGATTAACATTTTTTTTCTTGATTGCCTGGTCTCCTGTCCTGACTATAGGCACCTTGCTATTGGCAATAAGCTGTGAAGTTGCACACATGCACACACACACACACACACACACACACACAGAGACAAGTTCTCTACATGTATTTCCTTATTTTACTTGACTTGAACATGTCAAGATATTTGAATGATGGAATATAATGTAATTTATATCTGAATTCAAAAACATTCCAGCCTTTGATAGGCATAATCTTGGTATACATTTCTCAGTGAGAAATTGATTTCAATTTAGGTATTTCATATATTGTTAACTAAAATTATTTAAAGTTAGTTGATACTGCAAACTTATTGCTGATATAATATATACTATATAAGAGATTTCAGTATGACCTAATTTATTTCCAAACAAAGAGCCTGAGAGCGGTCAATTTAATTTGTGTCGCAATTTCTAAAAAATAACCAACTTTTTCAATAGTTCATAGGCTTGTTAAAGCATGACGTTAGAGAATAACAACTAATAATACTACCACAGTTCTAAGAGGAGTGGTAGGAACTTAGGAGCAGGACACCAGTCTGTGGGTGTTCTGCTTTTGTCAGCCTTCCAGCCCACAGGACAGGACAGACTGCTGGCACTTAAGGGGTGAGAGAGCCCTCATGCATTAACATACATGCACATATAACACACACACACACACACACACACAAAATACTGTATATTCCAAAATCAGGCATTTAGGAACCCACACACGCACACAATTAGGTTAAATGCATGCATTTTGGAACACACACACACACATTTATGTGAAATGCATGCATTTTACAACACACACAAACACACACACATGCGCGCACAGACATAATTATGTGAAATGCATGCATTTTGGAACACACACACACAATACTGTATAAATGCATACATTTAGAAACACACACATACAGGAATATATTATATTATCATATATGCAAAATACATGTGCTTTTTTAATTTACTGTAGGTATTTACTGTACTGTACTTTTGTAATTACTGAAATCAGATGGTGGGCGTGATATTTGTGAAGCAGTTAGTCCAATAATCTCTAAATTTCTAATATGAAAAAAGTTTCAATGATCAAATGTTTGCTAAACTGAAAAATAGGCTATGCATTTATGCATGTGTGTGTTGTTTGGCCACACACAGCCATTACCGATTTAACAACAATTTGTCTAAAAAACACATTTATTTTATTATTCAGAACACTTGTTTTCATAGTCCTATTATCTTCTACACTATAAATCTACAAATGTACAAATATCAAGGTGTATAAACCCATCTTGCGGCATATGTTTATCAATCTAAATATTATATAACAAATAATAAAGAATACACAGAATACATATTTATCAATTTGATGCTATCAACTCCTTCAGATGTATTGTACAAATATGCCCACTCTCTCTCTGAGAGGAACTGTAAGATGTTTCTCCTCAGCTCTGGCTTTGACTGCATAGTCAGCCATTTTCTGTCAAACAGGAGAAGGCTTCAGTGAGGCTGCCTTGTCATGAGAGAAAGGGTTCATTACCTTACCAAAGCAACATTCAAACAATGACATGATCAATTGTAATTTTTGTACACAAAAACTACAAACATGGTCTGAAATCTCATCTCGTTTAATCCAGAGGCCCTAATTTACATATGATGCCAAATCACCTGTTCAGAACAAAATGGCTGCCCTGATAAAAGTCCATTCTGTATCTCAGGTGGAATTCAAGGGCACAAAACAGGCAGGGTCCATGTATCCCATTAGTGTCACCAATTATACAAATGGATGGGATTGTGATTTTTGTAATGGAAAAACATTCATCATCTTTAAGATATTTTTTGTTCTCTTTCATTGTTTGAATACATGCCTGTGAGTACAACTTTAGCTTGTGAAATATTACTTAAATTTACATGAAAATTATTTGTGGGTCCTATTTGAAAATGTAAGTCAGAGGACATTTAAAATAATCTTAGGGAGGACAGACAGCAGACAGACATGGACTGTGAAATATATATTAATTTATATATATATATATATATATATATATAATATATATAATATATATAAATATATATAATTATTTTGATGCATAGATGTGCACACACACACTAACATACACTATCAGCGTCAGCAGTAAAAACTGTTCATGGTATCAATTGATTGATGATTCTGCTAAAATAGAAATCACAATATCTCTGAATTTGGAGTCTTCATAAAATGTTCTTTTTTAAATCACAGCTAATCAAATGTCTGCCTGCTGCTAATGTCTGTGCCACATGAAGAAGTTGCAGCACCACAAATAAAAAAGAGACGTTATCAACATGATACTGATTGTGCAGACAAACTGAAAAAAAAATTTCATTAATAACACTAAAACAAAACAAATAATATTTCATATTAGACTTTATGAAAACATATTAAAATGCAATCCACTGTATTTAGACTAATGTATACATTATAGATAGATAGATAGATAGATAGATAGATAGATAGATAGATAGATAGATAAACATGATTTGAATTAACTAAATTAATATCTGCAGTTATGCAGTCATTAATAAAATGCATAAATGAAAAACACTCCAGCACATTGAATGGCAAAAAACCCATGGTCTTCATTGGCTGTAAAAATTAATTGACTGTAAAAAACAAATGTATACCTAATCTTTACATCTGTCCACACAACATAAGATATCAAAATAAATTTAAATAAAACATGAATGAATATATAATTCTGTAAAAATACTAATTGAAACAAGAAAAGTGTTTTTATGCAATAACAAAACACATGAAACAAACACACAACACACACACACACACACACCTACATACTTCTGCATTAGAACATGTACAGATGCAATAAATATTATATTGTAGAGAAGTTGTGCATGTGGTGAAACAGCCATGTTGTAATGACTTATTAGAATTTAAAATGTAACGGGAAGCATTAAACATTTAATAATGACACAAGTAACATTAGAATGAATTACATTTAATTTGAACATTCAGGCCTGTTCTAAAAGTGTGGAGTGACAGACTGTTTCTGGTTCACACAATTGGAGTGAGGTTCAGAAAAGCTATTTGCTTTATGCTGGGAGTTATGCTCTATTCTTCAAAACTCAGATAACAGTAACATCCAACCCCTGTGCTTTGCTGTGTGCAGCCGTTCTGCAATCCCAAAGGTCAAGTGATCACATGAGGTGCCGTGTGTAACAGATGATGTTCACTCTGAGATATCATAGAGCCTTGTGTCTGATAGTTCACCAGCCAACCAATGTTACATATGTCATTATTGTGTGTGTGTGTGTGCGTGTGCATGTGTGCGTGTGCATGTGTGCATGTGTGTTGGGTGCATGTGTGTGAAATAAAATAATAAATATTGGGGAAAAAATAGAAAATAGTGTGTGACAATGAGTCAATGCGTGTAAGAATGAATGCGTCATCACACAAGTGAGAAGATGCTTGTGAACGTGAAGCCTTCGTGACGTGTGTGTGCGGGTATGTGCACATGTGTTTGTATGTGTGCGCACGCACGTGCGTGTGTGTGGGGAGAGTGTGGGTGATGTTTTCGCAGGTCCATGTGTTTGCGTGTGAAAATGTGTGTTCCTTTGGATGTCTTGTTTACAGTATGTACATGTGTTCCTGCCTGCTGCGTGTATTGTGTTTTTGTGAGAGAAAATTAGGCAAACTTTAAACTGTGTGCGTGCGTGCGTGCGTGCGTGCGTGCGTGTCGTGGGGGTGTGTGTGTGTGTGTGTGTGTGTGTGAGCGAGCGAGACAGAGAAAGCGAGAGAAAGGGAGTTGGGTAAACTTTAAACTGTGCGTGTGCATGTGCGTGTGCATAAGCATGTGTGTGTGTGTGTGTGTGTGCGTGCGCTCGCGTGTGTGTGTGTGTGTGTGTGTGTGTGTGTGAATCACAGAACATTTTTTTTAAATAATTATAAAATTATAATAATTGTTGATGTTGTTGTTTTAAATGAGTATTCTTAATGGAGGCACATCGTCAACACACACAGATATGCACTAAGCAATGGACAATTCAAACGTATTTCACACACACACACATAGTTCTGTTTCACTCAATTTTTAACATTTATTTCCATGAAAATTAGTACGCTAAACCTGTGTGTGTGTGTGTGCATGTGTGTGTGTGTGTGTGTGTGTGTGTGTGTGTGTGTGTGCGCGCTTGTGCATGTGCGCATTCATCTAGTGTACATCATACATAAGAGAGAGAAGGAAGGCTGGTGTTCCTAGCCTACTGTAGTCAGGAGCATGCCCTTTAAGGTCTACTGTAGCTAAGAGCATGCCCTGTTAGTGCTATGGTAGCTAAGAGCATTCCCTGTTAGCCTACGGTAGCTAAGAGCATTCCCTGTTAGCCTACGGTAGCTAAGAGCATGCCCTGTTAGTGCTACAGTAGCTAAGAGCATGCCCTGTTAGTGCTATGGTAGCTAAGAGCATGCCCTGTTAGTGCTATGGTAGCTAAGAGCATGCTGTGTTTGCCTACTGTAGCTAAGAGCATTCCCTGTTAGCCTACACTAGCTAAGAGGATGCCCTGTTTGTCTACGGTAGCAAAGAACATGCCCTGTTAGTGCTATGGTAGCTAAGAGCATGCCGTGTTAACCTACGGTAGCTAAGAGCATGCCCTGTTTATCTACGGTAGCGAAGAACATGCCCTGTTAGTGCTATGGTAGCTAAGAGCATTCCCTGTTAGTGCTATGGTAGCTAAGAACATGCTCTGTTAGTGCTACGGTAGCTAAGAGCATTCCCTGTTAGTGCTACGGCAAGAGCATACTTTGTTATCAGTACTGTAGCTAAGAGCATTCCCTATTAGTCTACTGTAGTTAAGAGCATACCATGTTAGTGCTACTGTAGCTAAGAGCCTGCCCTGTTTGCTTATACTGTAGCTAAGAGCATGCCCTTTTAAAGGCAGGGTTAGTCAAAGCAGTATCGCTCCACGGTCCTCCGCAGCGGTGCCTCACACATAGAAATGCATTGTGAAGCAAAGCGTAGTGTTGCTATTTACGGAGCCAGGGCTGTGCAGAAGTATCACGTTATTTTTATTATTTTTCAACACACAGAGCACGGTAAGCTAGCGAAATGCGAGGAGGACAAAAAGTGTATTAGCTTAGCATTTATCTGGCAAAAGCTGACTTTTACCTTTATGTGCAACTGTAGCTAGGCACATGCCCTGTCAGAGGTGGGTTACTGGAGTGGTTCTCAAAGTGGGGGTCGGGACCCCCTGGGGGGTCACGAGACACAGACGTGAGGGTCACGAGATAATTTTCAGAAATGGCATAACATTTTCAAATGATTAGAAATAGCATATTTTAGCCATAATTGTTAGTAGTAGTATCGTTTATACATTACTTTGATGTATGCTGCTACTAGCCTATATTAAAATACTATCAAATAATATTATGACTCTCACGCTTCTACCACCTCTGGGGATAGCGGGGGTCGCGAGTCTCTGGTACTGTGATTTTGGGGGGTCATGAGCTGAAAAGTTTGAGAATCACTTAACGGG
The DNA here is from genome assembly GCA_025399935.1 of Amblyopsis rosae. NCBI lineage: Eukaryota > Metazoa > Chordata > Actinopteri > Percopsiformes > Amblyopsidae > Amblyopsis > Amblyopsis rosae. The sequence continues at coordinate 14,500 of JAODTR010067231.1, forward strand.
TTACACTTACAGTCCTCTGGTAGATTTACTAGATGTACTAGAGTAGTTTGAATGCAACTTTACTTTTACTGAAGTATATTTGTGAATATTTTCTTTTACTTTTACTCCGTTACATTTGCCTATTCCAGTCGTTACTCGCTACATCAATACAGTTGGAACTGAACGTTACAACTGTTCTTCTGATATCATTGATCATAGATTGCTATTAGGGATAGTTAAAAGGTATGGCTTTACTCAATTTGCTTTATCATGGATAGAAAGCATCCGCTTATCCGTAGTCAGGTCGTGGGGGCAGCAGCTCCAGCAGGGGACCCCAAACTTCTCTTTCATGAGCCACATTAACCAGCCCTGACTGGAATATTCTGAGGCATTTCCAGGCCAATGTGGAGATATAATCTCTAAACCTAGTCCTGGGTCTTCCTCGAGACCTCCTACCCGTTGGACGTGCCTGGAACACCTCCCTAGGGAGGAGCCCAGAGGGAATTCTTACAAAATGCCCATACCACTTCAACTGGTTCCATTGACGCAAAGGAGCAGCGACTCTACTCTGAGTTCCTAACGGATAGCTGAGCTTCTCACCATATCTCTTAAGGTTAAGATTAAGATTCCCACCACCCTCCTGAGAAAACCCATGAACGAAAATTGCCCGGTAGATCGAGAGCTTTGCCTTGTCCGGCTCAGCTCTCTTTTCGTCACAATGGTGCGGTAAAGTGATTGTAATATCGCTCCGGTGTAACGCTGGGATGAGGCGGTGAGTGCGAGTGAACCAAAAACAAACGGAGAAACCACAAAACGGTCGTACGCTCAACGAGCCCCACGGCTCAGCGTTTAATAATAACTTAAATAAACTGTGTACATCAACTCAAAACAAACAGGCGTGCACAGTCACGTACTCTACCTGGAGAACAGTGGACAAGAAAGGTGACCAACAACGTTACACAAACAATAACCCACACCCCTGTCCCAGTAGTCCCCAGCCTATATGCCCTCACACCCACACGGCTGAAGGCAATCGATCTAATTGCACGTGTGGGTGTGAGGCGCCGGCGGACCCCCGGCGTGGCCCTGCTCGCCGATGCGGGGCGGCTCCGGTGAACCCCCGGCGGAGAGCGGGCTCCGGCGGACCCCCAGTGTGGCGTGGCGCTGCTCGCCCATGCGGGGCGGCCCGGAGGCAGGATCAGGATGTTGCCCAGAAACGGGATCAGGGTGCGGCCCAGGTGTTGAGGGATGCCATGGCCAGGCCTCGGGCTCCCGAGGCGGAGGCGGCAATGGCCGGGCTTCGGGCTCCCTCGGACCCCCGGCCTGGAGCGGCTCGCCGCCGCGGGTCGGATTCGGCAGACCCCCGGCCCGGAGTGGCTGCGGCATGGACGGCCCAGCAGAGGAGGAGGCCGGCTGGCCCTGCTGCGGCCCGGGAAGCCCAGCAGAGGTGGTGGCTTGATGTGGTGGACCCTCGGCGAGTGGCGACTCCCTGACGTGGGGCGGCTCTGGCGGACCCCCTGCGAGCGGCGACTCCCTGACGCAGGACGGCCCTGGCGGGCCCTCCGCGAGTGGCGACTCCCTGACGCGGGGCGGCTCCGGCGGACCCCCGGCGTAGAGCGGGCTTCCAGCGTGAGGCGGCTCTGGTAGATCCCCGGCGTGGAGCGGACCTCTGGCATGAGGTGGCTCCCTGACGCGGGGCG
>JAODTR010067272.1:0-16176 GCA_025399935.1 Amblyopsis rosae
GGGAAGTTTGGGGTCCCCTGCTGGAGCTGCTGCCCCCGCGACCCGACTCTGGATAAGCGGATGAGGATGGATGGATAGATGGACATCCTTTTTTTGTTTTGCTTAGCACTAAAAAAGAAAACATGTAAGGACTTGGGAGTAAATACAGTGAAATCCGGAACAGGGAGTGGATGCATTAAGTATGCATCCATTACACCCATCAATTTCCTGCCCGTGGTCAGTGTATGATCCGGTCAGGCAAGGCAAATCAGCAACAGTCTACATCTAGGCCCTAATGGAGCTAGACCCTGTGGGGTTGTGTACTTACAGCCTCCCCTCAGGTAGCCAAACAGTAATGCACACAAACAAAACTGCACTTTGCCCCTTTTTGTGTCATGCACATACGGCCAACTGGCCAAGGGCTCCATTATAGTAATGTAGTTGATTCCACCCAGGTTGAAATCAAGACATGTTGCCCGTGTCGCATTTTTTTGTGTTAGAACCAAACAGAATTCCAAGTGGCAATTTAGTGTTATATAAAATTAAAAAAGGCATATCTTATGTGTCACAATGTCTCACAGAGAACACATACAACTTCTACATCCTTTAAATTGACATAATGAGCATGGCCAGAAAGGCAGCAATAATGTCCGAACCCTGGCCAAAGACAGATTCCAACAGAAACTACTCTCCCTGGCAATATAAAACAAAGGCCCCAAGCAATCCCTTTAGAGTAACCTCTCTGTTGTTCCAGTCAGAAGATGACAAGTGACCAATCATCCTTGAGAAGACAAAAAAGAAATACATTTAAACATTTTGTTATCTGTAGGAAGTATGACAGGGGATTCAAAATAATTGCTAATGATTATTACATTAAGATGGTAAAATTCAGTGCACTGCTACAGAACCTACACAATATTGCTACAGTGCCTACATTTGTCATATGGTTAGATATAGATTTATATGACATATATATACATAGCCTATACTGAAAGTTGTTGACTACCTAAAGTCACAAACGCTCTACAGATTACAGAAAATTGGCAACGCAATTAAGGGGTTCCGGTTTGCTTTACAAAACATGTAGTACTTTAATCTGCTCATGTAGTACTTTAATCTGCTCAATCTTAATCTGCCTGTTTTGTGCATTTAGTCTGCTAACATCCATAAATAGTACAGAATATAGTATAGTTAAGGCTGAAGCAAAAGTCTTATCAGTGATACTTGACAGTGGCCTGGTACAGTGTCACTATCATTTCTTCTTCTTAGGTGCAGTGTAGTTGGCCGTACGGTGCTCCTGCCGGTCATATTTGTCATGGCCTTCCCTGGGAGGGGAAATTAATTAAGCATTAGTTGATTATTCACCACACTTTGTATGTTCATGCTGCTTAGCAATGTGATGGCCGACACTGCAATATATTTATCTGGAGCATGGTCTGCATTACACATAGTGATAATGGGTAACATCCACAGAAAGCCAAGCGATAGTTTGCCTCTAAGACAGTAACACTGTGTGTAACACTGCTTGATATGAGCAGTGCCACTACCTAAAGCAACGGTTGCAGTATAGGTCTCCATCACAGGTGTGACAGCGAAGGGTGGCATTTCGGTTACAGATACAGCACCAGGGAAGCTCCTCTTCGTCACTGTCCGGTGGCTCTCTTCCTACACCAGCCAGCGGAGTGTTGGTCTTCACCGGAGCCGCATTCTTCAAAACCATCAAATCAACAAAATGGATGCTTTGTTTTTTTGACTATACGAGGGCATTTTATTCATTAATGTGGGTTGAGTTGCCTTTGTTTGTACCCGTTTGTTGGTGGCTGCTTTCATTTCTGTGTTTTTTGGACCACTGTGCTCCAAAGGTATATTGTAGCCACTGGCCATGTCCATCGTGGCCTCTTCTGAGAGCTGAAAGGAAAAAAAGGGGGGAATTCAACCCTTTGATTACGTGTGTCATATATTTCCCATTCCAACTGAGCAGCCTAGCATCCCCTTGTGGTTGACACAAGCATGCCTTAATATACAAGACAAGTAATAGTCATATTTACTGTTTGGCTTCACGAGTTAGTTAAAAACAGTATATAATATGTTCTAAACGCATGGTACGCATGCGTAACACGTGTAACAAAAACCTGTTGTAATAATCTCTTCATGGCCTCTTCCTCCGTCTCCTCCTCGCTGTCGGGATGCTGGAAGTCCTTCATAGTGACTAAGAGACAGGAGGAAACCATGGTGATGCCAGTGGGCAATATTGCAGTAAGTACACTAGTGACAGGTTTGTCAGAGTAACAGGAACACAGATGTGGCCACAGTCACCTGTCCACACATACCTAACCACTAACAAGGCCATGTTTTAAGAGGAGTTCCACCTGCTGTGTGACATTTTGTCTCATACGGGCAAGGTCATGTGGGCAGAACATTAAGATTATATTTATTAGTATTATTATTATTATTACAAATGTACCACGGTTGTGAACATGATGAACTATTTATGTTTTTCATATTTATATGGTGTATCTTACTCAGTTTTCTCTATCTATTGACTTAAGTCTTTTTACTTATTAACATTTATATTGGGAATAGCTCAACATTCAAGCATTAATTTCCTACCATTCACTGTAACACAATTGTTATTTTGCAATTGACAAAACAAGCCAACATATTGCACAGCATATCAAATTGAACTGGTGTGTTTTGTACCCTTGTCTGGGTCTTCCCCTTTGAGCTGGGCCAGCCTCTTTGCCATCTGTAGGACCTGGTCTTGCGAGCACTGTTCTCGTCTCAGCTCTTTCATTGCCTCCTCCAGTAGGCGGCTCTTCTCCACCTCCAGCAGCCTGGCTGCGTCCTGGCCATCCTCCATGTTTTCCTCAAGCCCATGCTCCTCCCCCTTATTCAGGTTGTTCATCGGGCCATCCACACCTGATTAGCATAAGCATTCAAAATATGTAAATACCGTACATGAAATACATTTAGCGTCTTGACAGTTTTACAGTGGTGTTTATCAAGTCATGGACTAATCTTACTGGGTTGGACTATTATTAAAACTGTGATAAAGAATAAATAACCCAGAGTAATGACTCACCGCTGTCAGCATTTATTTCTGGATTATCTATGGCGACTTCCTCTGTCATTTGGGTAATCAGATCATTGGCCTTTTCAGTTTGGGTCCTGTTATCTGGGGGTTGGTGCGTCTGCACAGAAAAGCATGATACAACCTCATTAAAATGATAACAGTTATCTGAACAGAAAGATCAAAGAACTTTGCTGCTACTAAATCAAAATGACTACTACTAATAATGGGCTTTGACGATCAAGGTCTATATTATACAGCAAGTCAGGGACTGGGCTTACTGGTGGTTTGGCTTGAGAGGGTAGCTGTCTTCCCTGTAGAGCAGCCAGGCGATCTTCCATCTCTAATGTGGATGGTACTGGCTGCCTTGGAGCTTTCAAAGCAGCAAGGCGAGTCTCTATCTCCCTCTCAGATGGAATAGACTCTAAGGAATAAGGATTAAAATAATACATATAACATTAACCATTCCAAAACAAACAGAAAAAATAAGTGTATTACTTGGTTTGGGGTCTTCCTTTAGTTTTTGGAGCCTTTCCATAATAGCCTGGTCTTCTTTGCTCAGTTGTATTGTTGGCTTAAGATTTATACTGCCTCCTGCAAGGGGTTGCATTGGATCCCCTTGTTTTGCTTCAAGTGCAGCAACTCGTCTGGGTAAAAAACAGTAAACCTTCATTGTATGAAAATGGAGGTCATACTATAATGTATTAGCAAAGTTATATTAGTATAACTTTGTTTTTAATATACTGACTTTTTGTAGTTTTCTGGGGGGGACCATTTGTTGCTAGAAGACTCCCCACTGAATATAAAGCAATATAAATAATGTAAGTAAGTAGCCTACCTTAATTGATGATAATCGAAGTTATTTATATTTAGGTTAAACCCACTAACTCAATCGCTACCTTGTGAGATTTCCATGACACTGCTTGCACACCTTCTGATTGGTGTTGCCGCAGCGAGGCACCACAGCATTGAAATTGAGGCATCCTGAACAGAACGAACGCCCGCAGTTTTTACATCCTAGCTGTGAATAAGAAACAGTTCAATTTAGTTTCGTAGTCCATTCCCATTTAAAATTGTCATCCTTGTCCGTATGAAACCTACCGTACCGTACCTCTTTCCTAAAGAGACTGAATTTCGATGTACAACTATAACAACGGCTGTCCATTAGGAAACATGCAGAGATTCGTCTGGATGTATCTGACCTTATTGTATTAAATAGTTCAGTAAATAAAACACAATATTAGTATTATTGTTATTACTATTATCCTTCATTCGACAACATAATTGTCAATAGCTCTTAAATACATGGTTGTCAGAACAATACGGAAGTATTCCGGAAATGTGTTTTGGATTATTGGCGAACGATTTCCTGTATCTGCTTGTCCAATCACAGTAGTCCTAGCTGTCTCGCGGTCCCTGTTCAAAACACACAACGCGACGTCTTCATATGTAGTTATTGTGTGTTTGTATAGCCACAGATAAGGGAAAGAAAAGAATCGGTTTGTAAACTACAGCAAAACATTGTCAACATTTGTAACGTGTGTTGCATTATTTGCGCACAGGAGCATATTTTCGTCGAATACGACACTAAAACGTATATTTACTGTAATGCTAGCTCAGTAGCTGCCAATAGCTAATAAGGTTACACCTGACAAAGGCCTCCGTAATGTAAACGATTAATGTTTCGCCAGTGATCTGGGTTTAGTATTAATTCCTTTCATTCAATGATTGTTTTCGAAAAAGTAAACAAAATATGATATCTTTGTTGTCACCACTGTAATCGGTCTTGATTAATTTGTAACCTTTTTTGTATGCGTGCATGTCATTCTGTATATCCACGGCTGTTTGGCTAGCGTCTGATGGCAAATTCCCTTTACTCTATTTACACATTTATGCACCGGTACTTTTATTGCTCCCGTCTGATCATTCTTGTGCTTCGTTGTGTTTTGGCTAGTAGCTGTGTTCATTTGCACGATGGCAGAAGGAGGGGAAGTAGAGTGGGAACTGAGCAAAGAAAATATTCAGCCACTGAGGCGAGGCAGAGCTATATCTGCTTTACACCAGGCTCTTAGTCAACAACAAGAAGGCCTCAGCTCTGCAGTTAACCAACAGAAACAGTATGTTTTGACAGACCAGCACAACTGGAGTCCTTGTGTTCTTTTTATTTCTCCGGTGTGTTTAGTTTTGCCATGGTGATAACATTTTACTCCCACAGGGCCTTTGAATCAGAACTGCGAATATATAATGGAGATGATCCACTTGATGTTTGGGATAGGTAAGAAACATGAATTTGCTCATTGACATTTGTATTAACGAATAGGGTATTAATTTAAAGATGTTACGTTAAGATATGTTTCTGCTTACAAACAGATATATAAAGTGGACGGAACAGACCTTCCTTCAAGGCGGAAAGGAGAGCAACCTTTCCATTCTTCTAGAGCGAGCTGTGCATCGATTCACAGATGAAGAGAAATACCTTAACGATCCCCGCTATATTGACCTGTGGATCAAATTTGTAGGTATTCTTGCTGGCTACCTCAAGTCTTAATCCCCCGATGATGACTTAGTTGATTTTGCCACACGTGGTCTGCTGTGTTTGATCAGGCAGAGGCGTGCCCGGAGCCCCTTGAAATGTACCGCTACATGAAGGCCCAGGGAATAGGCACTGCGCAGGCCTCCTTGTACATTGCTTGGTCTGAGGAATACGAGAAACAAGGCAACTCCCGCAAGGCTGATATGGTCTACCAGGAAGGCTTCAAGAATTGCGCTGAACCCAGAGATAAACTGGTGCAGTTTCACAAGTAAGGCTACGGACAGCATTGTATAAGCGTATTAATACTTACGTTAATATGTACGTTTAAAAACATCCGTATGCTTTGGTTTCCTACAGGGCTCTGCAGGCACGCGTTTCTCGACAGGTGATGACCAATATGATAGAAGAAAATGGTGAGGAAGAGACCAAGCAGCCTGAGAGGATTTCTCTTGTTGATCTCAAACACAAAGGGAAGAAGAAAGCCATTGTACCTATTAATAGAGTTGGGGCCGCTCTCAGCAGTGAGTACATATTTCATTAGTGATAATATAGAAAAGATGATCAGATTCAACTTGCCATGGATGTAATAGTTGCTCTTGTGTATTGACAGGTAATTTGCATGGTCTGCAATTACAGGGAGCCCCTGCTCCTGGTAGTGCAAAGAACAGTTGCTTTGTGGTATTTGATGAAAATAAGACACCCATCTCTGAACCGTCAGAGCCTAAACTGGAGGCTTGGATGGCTCCTCCTCCTGTGAGGGCAAAGGAGAATGAGCAGAAGCCTGAAAGATGGTGTGACGTCAAGGTAAGTTAAGGACAGACCAGCATGTTTGGTGTATTAGTTTAACAGTGGGTGTACTTTAATTTGTTTCCACGTTTCCTTGTAAGATGCCCCCGCGTTCCAGGTTTGGTCATACCATTGTGGCTCCATCTATTACCAAACCCTCTTTCCAGCCGTTTGTGGAGGAGTCTGACCAGCCACCGACAATGTGAGTGACACATTATATCCACTTGATTTTCCTTTTTATGTATTTTTGTGATTGGGTGACAATATAGAAAGATGGTGGCATGTACTGCATTTCAAACAGATTTTGGCGTATTTGCATTAATAATCTGGATAGTCTGCCTAATTAGGTCTTTTCTACAGCCAGATACAGATGAGGGTTTTTATGCATCTAGATAACGATGACATCAGCTAGATAAAGATGAGGACAACTCTTGAAATCTTGACAGTAAACACATCAAGGGACAATTTGTGAATTGTGTTTACTCCTTAGCAGATTTTCCATTTAAATGGCAAATTCATGTTTACAGAAATGTTATTACAAAATCAGCCACCGAGCAATTTTGTTTTCTCTTCCCACAGGACTCCGTGTAAAATCAATCCTTGTGTGAACACAGTCCTGTCAGCACGCAAGCCCTGCAAAGAGGAAACGCCACTGAAGAGACTACAGGACCACCAGCAGCAGCAGCAGCAGGAGCAGCAGCAGGAGGTGGAAGGAGGGAAAGTACAGGAGCAGAGCATGTACTGCAGAGAATTGCTCCTCAGTGGCGCCACCGAGTTCTGCTTTGAGGAACTACGCGCAGAGCGATACCGGCAAAAGATGGCCCTGGAATCTGAGGATACGGCATAGTGTCGGAATGCCAAGGATGCCTTTTTAGACTGATACATTTGAATTCCTCTGCTTTCATTTATGAACATTTCAACAGCGTATCATGCAAACACTGTGTTGTTATCTTAGCCTGATGTCTGTATAACTAGTTCATTTAAAAACAAGTAATCAGTAGTTACTCATGGAACCTTTTAATACCAAGACGTCTTTTTGCTATAGTCAGTTTCCTGACTACTTTTTGTATTTATATTAATTCTGCTGCTATTAAGGGTCAATTTGTATTATTTCCTGTCTGTTTATTGGCATGTTGTACATGTCTAATTTCCTTTGTAATATTACATTGCATTCTACATTTAAGCAAGTATTTTAGAGCATCAGTGTTGGACAAGTAGTTGCATTTTTGGAAAGACTGTAGCATTGATGTTCAATAAACTTGTAGAAATGGGCACCTGAGGGATCATTTGTTGAACAAGATAAGAGACATCCTATAATGTGCTGTCAGCAGAGCACATGCAATATTGTATTTTATTAGATTTATTTAAATTACTAACCCTGATTTATCTTCTGTCCCCAGGGTTATAAGGAGTTATCAGCGTAAAGATGAATGCCAACTTTAATTACTCTATTATTGGACCATTGCTGTGACTAGAAGATCATTTAATCAACATAAAATATTTTGGGTGACTTCTCTTTCAACAGACTAAAGGTTTAATTGCTGTCCATGGGGATTAAACTAATGGGAGTAGACCCAAATCTGTTGTGATGATGATGCCGGGGATCCCGTTCAACACTGCATCCAGGGCAGACTTTGATGAATGTGTTGAAGATAGGTCGTTGACTCATTAGCAATTGAAATCCACCCTTTGCGGCTGTGCGCTGGTCTGAGTTATCCCCATGAGACCACTGCTCTCTGGCACTGTGAAGCTGGTTTTGCATGCACTTAGGCTACTGGAAGAACAGGCTTATTCTCATAATGGAAATATAAAACTGCTAACCTAGATCCTCTCAACTGGGAAGTTTATCTTGTATGAGGATTGTTGAAAATCAGTTTTAAATGTTACATAATGAGGCAGAAGGGCACAATACTAATGTCATAATGCATCCGCTAGGCCTTGTTTGGAAGAAACAAAATAAGTAGCTGCAGATCTTTAGACAATGTAAGCAAGATACAATCCAATATACTTTACAATATTGTGGGCTTTGTTTTAGACAAACACCTTGACTAAGTAGCCTAACTGTTTCAGTCTGCACTCTGCACATAATTTACCTGATTTGTGAAAGCATGGAGTTACTTAGCTAGGCATGTGACTTTAACTGCTGTAATTCTTAGATCACACCCCCTGGAAGGTTAATCTGGCAAGTCATGACTTTTCTCTGTTGTCATAGAATATTAGGAGTAGAGCTGTTCCTGAAGCTATAGGCCTATTTGGCCTGAGATACAAAATCGAAGCATACAGATGTATCCAAAACAAAAGGCGTAATTTACATGCAACCAATTGCGGTTGTATAATTTATAAGGTTCTCGGGTTTATATTTAATGATGCAAGACAAAGGTTTAAGACTGCAATTGTAATGCAAGGATTTCATTCAATGTCACTGCTTTTCTACGTTTAGTCAATGTAGCTTTAGTGGCTTGTTTTCCATAACAATGGCCTTGCGATTACAAACCTGTTTCTCCGTCTGTCTAACAGAACTCTCACTATATTTTCCAATATGTATTGACTCACTAAGAATAATACGAACTAATGACGAATGGCTGATGATCACTGATATAATCGTTTCACCCATGTCTCTTTCAAACTGTAAAAACAAACATATAAACGCTTGAGAGAAAAAATGGTTCTGCTCAGGAGCAAACTGTAATTTCTGTGATAACAGAAGAGAGGCCTATATACCGCATGGAGAATAGTCAGGCCAATATGATATCATTTGTAACAATGCTGACAAGTATCAGAGGAATAGAAAGGAATTGCTCTCATCTGTCCTGTTCCCATGTGGTTAAATGTGTGCAATTGTTATGCAAATTGCTTCAGTAAATATTCTTGTTGAGTTATTGGATGTAAGTAACCTTATTATCTGTGCCTGCCCTTTCAAGGTCCTCTCTTATCATATGTCCCAATTCTGGTTAATTTAGCAAAGCAATTTCTGCATGACTTGACCCCAATACAGTTTGATGCTAGCTTTCTGCTCTTAGCCAGCCTTTAAATTATGTAGTGCAAGATTGTGCTTGAAAGGACAAATAGGGGGGAGTCACAATTGTCACAAAAGAGACTGATTCTAAGTTTCTCACCTTGCTTGAAATACAGATCAGCCCTGTTCCCACCCAAACCACCCCACCCCCTTGCCATCTGCCATCCTTGACCATGGTCATGCATAGATGGATTCCATGTGTTTATTTGGGAAATATCCTGCATGGGTGACATGTCACCCATGTGAAGGAGATAGCGGAAGACATCAGATAGAGGGCAGGCAGGCAGATGGAAGAAAGGTATCCCAGGTGATGAGTCTGGTAGGAGACACGCTCCTCTTACAGTCACTGGAAACCAGCCTAAACAGGCACACACACACACACACACACATACATACATACACACGCACGCACACACATTCTACTATCAATTCAGCAAGCTATACTGCAAAGGCAGCCTAATGAGAGTGGGAGGAGGAAGAGCAGAGCGAGAAAGAGAGAGGGGGGGGGGGGAGAGAGCGTGTATATGTTTGTTAGAGCAATCCGGGGTGGGTGGGGGGTAGAAGAAGATGTATGGCGCGGTGATATTCTCTCTTCCTGGACGTTTCTTTTCCTCCATGGCTTTGTCCCTCCTTTGTCTGGCCACCCCGTGTCCGCAGGAGCAGGCATCGGCGCCCGGACCGGCGCTCATCCACGGAGCCGGGGATGAAGCAGCCGCAACAAAGAGGAATTGAGATGGCAGCGCGTACTCGTGCCTGGAGGGAGGAACGCGTCGGGCTTTCCCAGGCAAGCGGGAGCCTGCAGTACGCGGCCGACTGAGAGCCAATCCTCCCCGCGGTACTGCGTGTATGTGTAGGCTATAAGAGAGAGATAGAGAGCGCGCACATTTGTGTGGGCGCGCAAACGCGTGTGTTAAATGTGTGCGTGTGTAAGAGAGGCTGTATAGCAGTGTTTGCGAGTGTTTATGTGCGCACTCTCTCGCCATCCATTCTGGAAGCGCGAGGCTCCCCTCTTCGTTGGACTGCAAGGTAAGGTACAAAGGGAGGGGTGTGTGTGTGGGGGGTGGGGGTACAAATATTATTTTCCTACTATTTCCCCAATGATTTATCAATCTGGAGCACCGTTTACGCGCCACACGGCGACGTGAGTAAGTAAGGAGAGGGAGGAAAGAAGTGGGGCTTAGCATCATTGATAAGGAGCAGTGCTCTGTGCCGTCGGTCGGTCGCGATGTATCGGCAGCGGCGGAGGAAGAGCAGAAGAATATGAGGATATAGGGGAATGCAGCGAGGCCAGGCGGAGATGTGTGAGCACGAAGGATTCGTAGAATGAGGATCTTCCTCTTCTGCTCTCTGCATTCCCCATCCTTGTGTATCTGTCGTGTCTGTCGTCACCCCCTCTATCAGACGGCATGCCGCGGTTGATGTGCAGTGTTCCCGAGGTATGGATCCCAAACACAGATTATGTCATTGCAACTATGGGCTGTGAATACCTGTGTGTTTGGCATTGCGTGTTTGGCATTTGCGTTGAATATTTGTGTGTGTGTGTGTGTGTGTGTGTGTGTGTGTGGGCTCAGGCTGACAGCACTAAATATACTGTGTTCATGCCCCGACAAGAAGTACAACATTGGGAAATCGCGCAGATACATAGCTAGTACTAAGCCTACTGTAGGTGGATCGTTAGGGAGTGGAACTGAAAGAATGTGACACGTGTCAGATCAGTTTGATGAGCATTTACTTGCTTTGTGGGCTGTAAAAGGCACACTTTGAAGACATGCTAGTCTGCTTTCAGGGTTGCAGAAGACCATTACTGCTGTGTTTGACACACTATGGGATTAGTTTTATAGTTGACCATTCTTAATGTTGCAAATTAGAGTGTAATCTATATTATTTGGAAATTAGCCTCCATAGGCTATACTGAGCCTTTAACATGTGATTGGGTAACACTGCACCTTATGCAAAAGCCTTGAGCTAAGGTATTGAGAGCATAACAATATTTGGATTTAAATTAGTGTGTACTTTACCAATCACCCCACAAACACAGTCTCCACACAGTATTTAAGGCTGGCTGCATGTTTGACTCAGGATAGAGTCATATATCTGCCCAGCAGCTGCTATATGTAGTGCTAGCTCCTATAGACGTAGATGTATCAGTCTGAATCATCAGATGCTCCTGGATGTAATCCACACCCATATGTGGCTTATCGTCAGTGTGGTATAATAAAGTGGTCAAGCCATGATAATGTGGTTGGACGATCCAATTGTATACCAGACGGGCTTTGCAAGGGTGTTTTACAATAGTGAGCTATAGCTATTGGTTAAACACTATATTAAAAACACAGACTGATACAGGGATAGAACGTCTTCTATTGCATGCAAACTCACAAATATATATGCACACTCACACACACATACACATACACACGCACACTCTCACAAACACACACACATACACACACAGGTAGACATCTGCTTTTGTGAGACCCAGCTTCTCCAGGGTCTCAGGTCTTCTTCACAGATATTTCGGAGACACTCTCATTCCCTCCAACTCTTGTGCACAGGATCACATGAGCTGATGGCTAAGCAGTGATAACACACTGTCATAAAACTGGTTGTCATGAAAGTTTTGAGTAATACCCGCGTCAGAGCCACGTGAGCTGAAGGAGGGCGACAGCGTGTGTGCTTAGTGTAACTGCTGGCCTTGAGACGTCAAGCACCAGAGGATTAAAGGAAGGTCCTAATCAGGACAGTCCCTTTGGTCCCACTCAGAGAAGGAGGGAAGCTTTATGTCAGGAGGTATGTTGAGGCCAGGCTTTAGATCAAGTATTGTTCAGGTATATCAAATATGCACACAGCAGGTACAGCTTGTACCATGTCATATTACAGCAGTGTTTGGCTTGTCCCATTATGCCAGTCTCATCATAATGATCTCAATCAGCTGCACGTCAGATTGTTACAGGACTGTGAGAGCCAGGAGGAGCGTACTTAATTAAACAGAGTGCTGATCAGTTTAGCATTTCCTTACACTCCTGTACGCGGCCCGGTGGTGCACTTCAGCTATTGCAGCACAGTGCACTGACTAATCTATTTCCTGCACTAACAGCCGCCGGTGTCAGTGTCAAGAGAATAGCCCATAAAAAATAGTTGAGACGCGTTGTTTTTACAATATCGTTATATTAGGACGTCAGGCACGGATGGTGAACGCTGCTGTTGCAGTGCATTACAGTGTTTATCCTCCACCTGCTGTCCAAGTCGTACATCCGATGTGATGGAAGACAGAACGCGGTAGGTTTGCTACTGTCCTCTCCTCAAACACCCATTTCACTCGTTTATGTTGTTTACCACAGCCAGAGGCTGAGGTAGCACTTAGCACTGCCACCACAACAATGTGCTGCTACTACAGCAGATAACAAACAAAGCCCCAGTACAAACAACAGCAAGATATTTGCCGTCAGTTGACCCCACGGGCAATTGCAGCGGTTGAACTCCTTATTTATTATTTTCTTCATTTCTTTCTGCATGTCACTTTTTGGTCACTGACCCACTACAATACACCCACTGCCTAAAATTTCTCTCAGTCTTTTTTCTTTTCATGTCTTGACAACATTAAAACAGTGGTGAGCTCTGTTGTCGGCCCGTGTTGTGCAGACTTTGTTGGAAGGCTGCATCATAATTCACTATTTACATGCTGTCCTGGGGAGTTTAGGTGTGGAACACCACAGAGACTACGTTTTAGATAGTTTTCTATCAGAAATGCAATGCCTTCATGCACCGGTGCCCACAAACTATCGCTGACATACTTTGTACTGCAGGTTGAGTGAAAGCCTTAGAGGAAAGCTCAATATTGCAAGGGATGTGACATTTGGAATACCCTAAGAGACTGAGGATTGTCACTATCAATGGCCTCTCTGTGCAAACATGTGTCATCATTGTTTTATGTCCATAATGGACATATATGGACATAATCACATGTATTTTATTATACTGGCCTTTAACAGACTCTTATTGTTTGCTTACTTGCTACTGACTTCCATATCAGGGGCAACCAGACATTGAGCACTGAAACAGAAAATAATTCAGTACATAACATGCCGCAAGAGCCCTTTGGGTATGCCCTACATATTTCATCCTCCCTACTCCTAAGTGTAAAAAGAGACACATATTCTTTACAGGTTTGAGGGAACTGTTGTCTAGCTTGCTACAGCTTAGAACTAAACATGTTCACCTGTGCTTTTCATTTTGTAGTGAATTATTCATTTTATGCTAGTGCAAAAGGAGCAACCCAGCTCGGAACAGGGAATCCCATCATTGTCACAAACTGTATGTGCAGTGGCCGACTTTGCAGAGGTTGGTGGGTACCCTACAGTGTCTTTACTCTGTTTGCTCTGCGGTGCACACATCAGCCCTCCCCGCATGAAATATGTATGGACGCAACGCGCTGTTCCGTGTCACTAGATGTAGCTTATTATCACCTGTTTCTTCCCGTTGACAAGCCACGCCCACAGAGAGAGAGCGCACCACGTCAGGTGACGCAAGCGCCTTCGTATAATCATTAAAACGGTTATTGTACTGTCCTGTGTGCGTTCTCATGCCTTCGCATGGAGCGTGAGCACGCGTGCGCGTGAGCGTTCACACAACACACTGAAGAGATGAACACCCCTCCTCCCAACCCCTTTAGAGGCAAAACTCATGACACTTAAAGGACAAAGCGGTCATCGCCGTACAGTACAGGCGATAGAAGATTGATCTTTAAGCCCTCACTACTGCACTGCAGTGACCAGGAGGCAGCAGTTAAGCTCTAGACGCTGGTGATGCACGCCTCTACCCCATATACACTCACGAGGCTCCTGTAATTCAGCATACCGTAGCTGGATTACGCTTCGGAAAGACAAGCACTGGAAAAAAGAGGATTACCTCATATGTGTCACCCACTCTCACATCTCGCTGTTTGACACCGTTTGACACCATCTTGTACCAAGCAAACATAGTGTGACAAGATTTAGGAAGGGCCTATAATTAGACCAATGAGGGACTGAACGCTGTACTAATCCTACAAGCCCAGCGACCTGTGGACATCCCCAAGTATCCGCACGCCTGCCAACAAAGTAGACAGCAGAGAAATCAAGGCAAATATACTGTATAAAAATAAAAATAAAACATAATTCAGCAGAGCTCAGAGCATACAGTATCCAGCAAATCCATTATCGGTCTCTATCTCTCCATCCACTCTCAGTCACCCACCCGCTTATGCTGGGGCTGGTGTGAATATGAGAGGGAGAGTGCAGGCCCTCTCCTCATCAGCCATGCCTTGAGTGGGTATCCTACTGCATACACTATATACACTATATAGGATAGATGTCCACATGCCATAGAAGGCCAGGTATGTGTCTCTGCACGGTGACGCGTCCTCTGATGAGGGACAAGGCTGCCATTTGATCGCCTTATGAAACTACAGCACCAGGGTGTGATAGGTCAAGTCTATGATTTCCTACAGGGAAAACATATTCTGAAATGTGATCTATTTGCATTTCATTTATAATTCATAGACTTGGTTCTTGTAAATGTAACGTGCATCTTGGCCTACATTCAGACTTCGGCGCGACGCCTAAATCAAAGTGGACAAGACGTATCCCCGTGACGTGAGCGAGGTGGTGTTTGCTCCTGCACACAGTGAAAATCACGAATAGAGCACCATTTTAGAATGACCTCCTCCTTGCCTTTTGATGTTCATGACAGCAATCTTTTCTCTGGTGCTATGATAGATTCAAGACAGCCAGGGTCAAGCCTCAGCACTCATGGAGGATGTGAGCATAAAGCACGATCGCGCACAGCGCCCGTTCAACACCGTGCACATGTATTAGTACATGATTAGTACATGTACATGATTGCATATTGTAATCAAGACAAGTCATATGCTCGGTAGATTCCGAGGGGGTTAGCAAAAGGCCAGATGCATGTGATTAAAGCGTGTAAATCAATAAGTGCATCTGCTTTTCAATTCATTATTTCAAGGAATAAACACAATGTGTGTGATTCTGTGAGCTTTCCGATAACATTGCGTTTACTTGTGTATTTCCAGAGCCTTCAGAGAGGTCTGTTGGTGCTGAATGAATAATAAATACTGTGGTTGTGTTCTACTATCTGTTTTGTCTCTGTAGCTTGTACAGAGCAGACATCCAATTTGTGATGGTATCACTCTTTTATCGCTGGTAGTCAGGGGTTGTATGGGTTTGCGTTTCACTCATGAGTAAATATTGATTGTTCTTGTACAGGATACAGGAGTGCTACATGCAAATATTTGCCCGGGCAGTCCCAACATCAATCCAATACAGCAGCTACAGTATATTAGCAGGAAACGTCGTTCTCACTGAAGAAATGAGGAGAGACCACTGTATCCTCTTTACTGTTGTGTTTTCATAAGTGGTGTAGTTCTAAATGCAGCCACAGTCGGTGGCTAAAAGCGTTCCTGTGTCTTCCGTGACATAAAATCAAGTCGCTGTCTCTCCACTTACACATCCAGCTTTGGCTTTCTCTGTAGTCCGGGCCCCAGCCCCCTCAACCGCAACCTCCTGAGAGCCCCCAGACCATAATGTTCCTGTCAGATGAAATTAAAGTCCTCCCCACCGCCACACTGACTGCACACATAGGGCGAGCACAGACCGATGAGCTTATGCAACACTTAGCATAGCATATATATATATATATATATATATATATATATATATATATATATAGCATTTTATAGCGGTGAGTGTCAAGCCCCCCCCCCGGTGTTGCGTCTCTCTCCGCATCTTCAGC